>NJDC01009727.1:121651-153809 GCA_002245475.1 Calephelis virginiensis
CAATTTTAATAGGAGATAAAAGTATCTTCACGCCCATATCCCCGAAGAGGTAGGCAGAGGCACAACCAGGGTACCCACGACTAGCCGAAGATACTAAGTCCCATAATGTGATAGGTGGCAAGCCTATCGCCAACCGGGCACATATCCTATCCCGAGCAACATTTTTTTATTAGAAAAGTGGAAAAATCCAATTTTCTTTTTGTTGCCCGACCCGGGATTCGAACCCGGGACCTCAAGCAGTCAAGTCCAACAACTGAACCGCTAGACCACAGAGGCGATATAAATAGGAGATAATTTTTAAATCCTATTTTGTGGAATCTTACAACATATCAGAATAACTTAACCTTAATACCGCTCAAGAGCACCTTAAAAACCATAAGCACTAGAGTAGTAGTAGTAGAGCAGGTACAGGGTTAGTTGGGACTGTCGCCTTATTCATGCTGAATCTCACCGTGTGAGCAGCTGTCTTTTCCCTGCTGGATTACAGGCTGGCCGGTAGACTTACGGCCAATATTAATAATGTATCTCAATCTAATGGATTTCAAGCAATCTAGATAGCTGCGTATCCGGCGGCCTATCCCATACCTACTTGCCATATTTATCTTGTCCACAGATATGTTATTGGTAAGCGATAACATAAAAATGGATCAAAATATCAATCTTGGACAGCAAGTCTTTGATTAGGATTGATTATTAATATTGGCCGTTATAGACTAGACACCTATCCGAAGGTCTCTATTGTCTCTTAGATAGTAACCCACCTCAAAAGGTATCTACAGACGATAGATGTCTCTCCTACGGATTCAATAACTGCGGCAAACGCATGCCTTCCTCCTAACCCAAACACAAACTCTCAAGACACTACACCACACTGTTGCCGCCGGTCTCAGCTACGAATATTTCTCTTGCGCCCGGCTCCTAACGCTGAGCGACGAGCCACTACACCTCCATCAAGTCCACCCAGTAACCAGAACGCAGCACCAAGCCGTAGTATGGTCTCCCAGGGGACAGCCTTTGTTGCTGGCTTTGTAGGAAACAGTCCAATCCATCTAAAAAATGATGTCTTATTTATGAATAGTTAGGGAATAAATTTGTACGAATTGCTTTAATTATCAGTATGAAAGGACTATCATTTATTGCGCCTTTAAGCGCCCTGCGCCGTCTTACGAATTTTTGTCTTACGAATCAGGTCACGTGTCCTGAGGCGAGTTTAGAAGTTTTTAACCATTCCAAAAAAGTGCGGAACGCCGCTAAAGAAGTTTTCACTTAAAAAAATTAATAAAGTACATTTAAAAATATATTATTTCTTTTGTAACGATACGTATATGTTTTTGTGATAAGACAACCTTGCAACCCAATTTTGCAGCAGATATCTTCAACCAGTTTCGCTTTTATGTCATGTTCAGGCCTATGGTACTACAATTACACTTTTTTTTGTTCTTTCGTCTTTCACGTCGCATTGGAGCGTATAGTATATTTATGTCCATATACAGCATAGGTTCCCAAACTTATTTCATGTAACGCCCACTTTGAAAATCTGTTGTTTTGTAGCGCCCCCCCCCCTCGTTTTTTTCTTGTCAATAACCTCAATAACATATTTGTTGCGCCTAGTTTAAAAAAAAAATATTTTTTTCAAGATTTATACCGCCCCCCTCTAGGCTTCCAGCGCCCACAAGGGGGCGTTATCGCCCACTTTGGGAAAGGCTGATATACAGATTGCCGGTTTCGATTTCAATCGACTCTTTTGTTTTGTGTGATGATAGGCTGTAGAATGAATTCTTATATCTAAAAAGGTTGCCGAGTGAATAATGCTAAAAAATTATTACGCAGTAGTCAAGGGCAATATTATCTAGTCTACTTATTATACATAAATTACGAGTCACGTTGTTTGTCTGCGAAGAACTCCTAAACTACTTTACCGATTTTAACCAAGCTTGCACCGCGTGTGCAATTTGATTCTACTTGAAAGATGAGGTATTTTACATTTCAATTGGACGTAGTTAAGCAGAAACGATCCAATCCACATCTACCTAGTTTTGAGATACTTGACTTTGAAGTTTATATATTTATAATAATATGTACTAGCCATATATGCGGGTTGGTATGTAATGATTTTACAAATGTCATAGCTTTATTTATCTGTAGGATCTTTTCCTGGACGAAAGTATAATAAGCTTTACTACCTCTTGAGTATGTTTCACTCAATTTTGGTGTTCATGTGGGTTGGGTCCTTTCTGCTTAACTACGTTCAATTTATAGTAGCAATATTATCTGAACATAATAAAAAAAACGTAGTTACAGCAACCAGTAACTGATCTGCTGTTATAGTATAAATTTTTTTTCCTGTTCTGAGTTTTGTTAAACCTGTCTTTGTAGGGTGTGTTTAATAATAATATTGGTTCACAACTTTACATCGAAAAATCATGTGAAGTACATCTATCAAAGGAGTACTATTTTAAAAAAAGAAATACTAGAAGAGGAGTACTATTTTAAAGAGAAAGAAAAAGCTCTAGCCAAATTTTAAGAGAATTCTTAAAATTTGGTTGGTGCTTTAGATGTATAGGGTGTACAGGAGTCGAACATAATTTACCTCCTTTTTTAAAGGCGGTTAAATTTTTCCTTTTGTTTTAAAGACATCTAAGTTGCTTTTCTCCGGAAAAACAGCTATAGGAAGACAGTTTGCACCAAAGCGTTGGTACTTGGTCCGGGTTCTCTGTGTAGAGTAGACCGCAGATGGCTTTCCCGCCAGGCAGATCGTAAAAGCGGAGTATAGGCACCAACACAACCACTAACGAAAGCATGTTGTCCGACAACTTTTCCAGGGTGGAGGTCCTTCGCCTTATATACTGAACTGCTGTTGCTAAAGCGACAATGTCATACGTATCTTCATTGCGTGTCTTCACGCCCATATCCCAGAAGAGGTAAGCAGAGGTACAACCAAGGCACCCACGACTAGCCGAAGATACTAAGTCCCACAAAGTTTCACAATGTGATAGGTGGCAAGCCTATCGCCAACCGGGGCACACATACAATCCCGAGCAACATTTTTTATTAGAAAAAATAGCCCGAACTAAGAATCGAACCCTGGACGTCGTGAAGTCAAGTCCAACACCTGGACCACTAGACCACATAGGCGATTTTATACCAATAATTTCATATCCGGTCCAAAATTGCACATTAGGCCTTTATCCCTTAGGGATAGAGACGTACCTATGACGCTTGTCTGTTACCATTCGGAAAAGCTAATAAAATAAATTCACTTCATTTACAGATCCGTTCTTCTTGCCCGTTCTCAATATGCATTTAGAGAAAGAGGAGCAGGTCGGTGGTTCTTAGAAAGGGTTATGTCTCGAGTGTACACATATATCTTCACTCTCTCAAACATCATGCATTGGAGAGGAGGCTGGGGTCTTCTAGATACTTCGGCCGCTGCTATCATAGAAATCACCAATGAGCGCTATAGGTATGTCTAATCCTATTATACATATATACAGGGTCACATTTAAAAAAACCCAACGAAAATACAATTTCAAGAAGGGTTAATTAAGGTTAAAATGAAACTGCGTTTTAAATGTTACTGTCAAATTTAACATTTACTTTAAATTTAATCGCCACTGTGGCCTAGAGTTCCAGGCGTTGGACTTGACTACATGAGATCCCGGGTCCGATTCCCGGGTCGGGCAACAAAAAGAAAATTTGGTTTTTCCAATTTCTATCTGTTGCTCGTTATTGGAGGTGTGCCCGGTTGGGGATAGGCTTGCCACCTATCTCATTGTGGGACTTGGTGTCTTCGGCTAGTCGTGGTTGTACCTCTGCCTTCCTCTTTGGGGACATGGGCGTGAAGATACTTTTTTTACTTTAAATAAACATTTATTTCATATAACCCGTAATAATATTGCAATCGTTGTCATGCTAGTACAACACCTAGTACAACTCTTGACACATAATACAAAATATGAAACAGTTTTTTTGAAGTGAGAACTTCTTTGGCGACGTTGCGCACTTTTTTAGAATGGGTAAAAACTTCTTAACTCGCGTCAGGACACGTGACCTGATTTGTAAGACAAAATAAGACGGCGCAGGGCGCTTGCGCTAATAAGACGACGCAGGGCGCTTGCGCGAATATTCGTGTTGTCATGTTTGTGTATGATAAAGCAATAAATGAATATTGTATTCCACAACATAAATGATAATACTTTCATACTGATAATTAAAGCGATTCGCGCAAAATTATTCCCTAACCATTCCACAATATCAAAAATGCACAAAGTTCAATTCATTTTTTCAATTCTGCCAGCACTCCTGAAGTGCAACCCGTCGCTTTTTTTTTTGACTATCGTGTTCTTAACCTCGCGGGTTTTACAACTTCGAAATGGCACACTCACAGTATCATGCAAGTGTCTCTTCCAGGCAAGTCCTTATTTTTAAAATACCACGAGCCTATTTGTCTGCGTTTGCATTCGCAGGCTGTCTTCGCTGACATTTTTTTTATGATATTGGAAGGCAAACAAGCAGATGGATTTCCTGATTTTAAGAAATTCCCCTTGCCTAGAGACACCAAAGGTGGTAATGGTGCATTGCCAACCTGAGACCGGACCGGCCTCGAGCAAAAGTAAGTTTACCGGCTACTTTATCCTCCGAAACGCAACGCGTCATGACGGTTTGGCGGCAGGAATAGGTAAGGCGGTGGTACGAATCCGGGTGAGTCGCTGCGAAACTCTACCACCTAGTCAGTGTCACGGTGTTAGTAACGGTAAGCCTTAGTAATGGTGTTGTGCTCATACTTCCTGTGACGAATCAAGCTTTCCTATGTAAGCTTTTGAGTTGTTTTTGCACAGTGCTCGCTTTACTTCAAGTCGACCGCCTTTATGCAATTGAGTTTTGTGTAATTGTGTTGCGAAGTTACTGTGCTATTTTGGGTTTAGTCCTCCTTTTTTTAATGGGCATTTTCACATAAATGTATACCAAACTAAGTGTAGTTTTTTGGTGTCCCTGAAGTTCAGTTTAATTTTTTGAAGAAATAGCGCATCGGACTAAGTACTTTTGAATGTCAAATTATAACCCATCTATCACTGTTATAGTTTGAAATAACACATATCAGTTACATTGTTTAAAAAAAAATTAAAAACATTTTTATTTACGAAAAGTGTAATTTTTAATTGACCGTCTTTTGGAATTCAAAACAAATTAAAATAAATTATGTTTTTTTTTTGTTAAAAATTTATCGTTTTTCTGTGTAAATTATTAAAATCCACCGATTTCTTATTATTTTCAAATATATAAGTTTTAATAAACATAATAAAAATATACGTTTTGGGGTTTTATATTTATAAAACCATAATTTTTTTATGATTTATTATTACTATCAGAAGGATTTCCTGATAGTAAGAATTTCACGCCGCCTAGAGACACCAAAGTTGGTAATGGTACGTTGCCAACATGAGACCGGGATGTTAGGCCTCAAAAAAAAGTTAGTTTACCGGCTACCTTATCCTCCGAACTGGAACTCGTCAAGGGCAAGTGCTGACGTTATGGCAGCAGTAATAGGTAAGGCGGTGGTGCCAATCTGGGCGAGTCATTGCGAAACTTTACCACCTAGTCAGATGTCATGGTGTTAGTGACATGAGCCTTTGCTTACCTTTTACTAGCTGCCTGGCAGGAAGGCAGATGGTCTATTCTGCAAGGGACCCAGACCAACACATGTTGTTCTTTCCAGAACGTTTGGTTGTGTGACCTGATTCCTAGAAAATTAAACAACTTGGTAAACATTTTATTTATATTTGGGCAAACCCGTATTGATAAGTTGTCAATTGAAACTGAGTTCCTCTATAATTGTATGCCAGTAGCTTCTTAACTGGGTTTTGTCCGTGGCGCAGGCAGGAACACAATTTCTATTCTAAGTATATGACCATGTTTTAATTTGCTGTTAACATTTTGATAATGTCTCTTTGTAGTGATCGTTAGATTATTTTACTGTATAAGATATTTTCAAATAAGTGCTCAAAATTGAGGCTGGATATTCTGGATAATTAACTAAAATAATAAAACAAAAAAAAATCAAACTCAAAATAAACAAATTATAGCACTTTTAATATTCCGTAAAAAGTCGATGACCCGCAGTCCCGAAATCCCGAATTGAGACTATTTTTCACTGTATTTCGAGCTTTTGACGGGTTTATAAATTATTAGTTATTTCAGTTTTGGCTTAAAATTATCAGAAATACATGTTCTCTGATTAGTAAAAATACTTATTGACGCTGTTGGTTGAATTTGAATAGGTTGAATTACTGATAAGATAAAGTTAGCGCATACAACTGAAAATATGTCATAGTTTCATATGCATTTGTAGGTACGAGCCTTATTTTATCAAATGCAACTGGATAATCTATTTTTGCATATACTTTAAACAATTTAAAAGTTTCTTTGCTTAGTCTTTTAAGTTATAAAATTAAGTTCATTCTGATTCTTCGAAATTTCGCTGTTAACAGCAAGATGATCTTTAGGAAAGAAGATCTTATGGAAATATTTGCTAATCATATACAATTAACTCGAAAATTTCGAGACCAGTAAACTTGTATTTCAACGAGTTGCATAAATTTCAACACAATAGCCATCTTGGGAGTTTTTCAAAGTCACAGTGTTTAGACGACAAGTCTTATTTTTTGCATGTTTCCTGCGAATTAATAAATATTTTTGATAACAAAGACAAGAATTTCAAAAGAATAATGGAGAAACAACATTAATATGCGGGTTGTTTTGATGTGGTCATGCTTCAGTCACCTTAAGCGCGTGCGCAGTTTCCGATACAGTATTAATAGCTTCTATTTGGCTATTTTCAGATAAGTGATGATTTGCAAGTTTAGCATACACTATTATAAAGTCAATTTAACTTGATGTTTCTGTTTTAATTTTAAGGAAGTTAACCTCTTCCTTGTAATGTCCTTTTACTATTTACACATATTCTTTGTTAATTTGATATATAAATGTTAATATATACTTGTTAACGGTTTCTCTGTTTTATACATGCACACGTAACGTTTTAAGATCATTGTCCGTTAAAAATAAACGATTTAAAGTAGGTAATTTAAAGTAGTAGGATTAAAAGTAAGAGTTAAAGTAACGATCTAACAATCGATGACCCGGTCGAGCAGCTAGGAGCGCTATCTTTTTTGCGATAATGTTTTTAATTTTACTGTTTTAAATTTTAACTGTTTTTAATTTTTTTTTTAATTTTTTACGTTTTTAGGGAAGTACCTATTCCGGAATCCTTATGTGAAATGTTAACTAATTCAAAAAAATCTTATATATCACATAGGCAGTGTTTTTTTTAAAAATCTATTTTGAAGAGCTTTGTCGCTTCGCGACTATGTCGCTCTAATACGTCCTCCAACACATATCCACTATTCACAAGCCCTAATTTTTAATCCAAGTGTAACTAGTTCGTATAGTATTCCAGCAGCATCCGATGTCGGATCCGCTAGAATACTATTACAACCACCGACAGCCCAAAAAAGATTGTGTCGGTCTTTGCCTATGACTTTCCTTTGATCCCTGTTCCGAACACATTCCATTAATATATGATATACGTCCTCTATTTTTCCACATTTGTTGCAGTTAGGAGATAGTGTTTTACCCATTAAAAATCCAAAACTATTCAATGGTATGTGTCCCGAACGCAGTCTTAAGGTAGTAATAGTGTAACCTCTATTTACGCAACAGATATTGATCCAAGGGTAATTCATTGGTTCTGCTTGAATTGTACGATACCAGATACCTTTAAATTTTGACCTTTCATTAAAATATTCGCTCCACATGCTACGACAGTGTTTTTTAACAATCGCTAAAATTTCCATTAAGTAGGGAGAAACAGCCATATTTACTCCGTCAGAAGCTGCAACCTTAGCTAAAAAATCCGCTTTTTCGTTGCCTATAATATCAACGTGTGATGGTATCCACTGGATAGGCAGTGTTTTAAGCGGATTAGTATCATAGTTATTTATAGAACTTAATATGCATACACTTAACCACAGATACGACCCTCTTAAATCTATACTAAGACTGGTCGACCTAGCGCATTTCGTATCCCTTGACGTTTATTGTTACAAATAGTTTTTATGGAAAAGTATGATGCACAACTTTAGCTCAACAAAAAAACATATTTTATCAAATTCGGTCCATCTGTCCAAGCGTGACCACGAAAATGGTGATTATTTTTATACATTTTTGAGACGAGGGACGGAATCCAACCCGTTAACTGCCACACGTTTAAATATATCGAATTAAAAAAAGTCTCCCAACTTATGGTCACTCTTGCTACCTACAATGTGATAATGTTGTAATAAAATACTGTGATTCATTTTTACTTTATACTTTTTTTCTTGCTTAGGACAGGCAAAACATGATCGAAATGTGCTCCTTGTCGACTGATACAGAGTTTGAACGGTTACGCCTATTATCTTACGCGGTTAAGCACAAACAGATTATTTCTTACACTATTAAAAGTATTCGTAATGTCCAACTCTAATTCTTACCTGCTAGAGTAGTTTGTAGCGTACTCAAGTCTTTTCTATCTCCCCAGAGATAGAAAAGCCCAAAAATAATAGGAGACCGCTTGGCGCCCAAATAGTAATAAGGGGTAAAACGCTTGCGGGGGGTAGTTCATTTCGGAACTATCGGCGAAGGTGAAGGTTTCACAGCGAGGCCACGGTCACACCTGTATGTACCTGCTATTGATAGCGTGCCTGATGGATATGACCACCGTATTTTACGATATAGTTAAGTAAAAAATTAAGGTGACATATTTTATAGATACTTTTGCCGCGGAAAGCATATCAGCTTTATTCCTGTGGGAAAACGGATAATAGAACGACGGGTGGTAGGAATTGTCCTTCCGCGCTTATCTTTTTTACTCAACTTATAACAGGCTGAATCGATGGGGTTGAAATTTTGTATGGACACTACTAGACGACTCAGAAAACTTCGTATCGCTTGTCATTAACAGCAACCACCTAATATTTGATGCTCCGATAGTAGCGCAGTCTGCCGGATCAAATGTAAATCATTCCGAAATCAACGATTACTCACAAATAATAATTAATTGAAAAAACATTTTCCAGTGGACCAAATTGTGAATCTAAACTATTCTCGAATGATCTCGAACGATTTTTTTTCATCTCTACCAAAGTCTGTCACAGCCGCTGCATTCAAACCTAAAAGTAAACTTTGAACTTTGGAAACAAAATTAGACGTTCAGATATTGCGATTATATAAAATTCTAAAATGTTTAGGAGAAGCAAAAGAAAGTAAATCTCGTGTAGTCAAGCCTGTAGTTGTCCATAATGTTTAATTTTGATTTATCGAACAAAATTATTTTTTATCTTTTATTGTTATGTTAACTAAACATGCAATACTTATGAACGGATAATTAAAGAAAAAATGTACAATATGATTATTATCAGAAGTTATTATGTAATAGTTAACAACCACAACCGTTTCTTTACTTGTAGATCTTCAAAGACGTTAGTGAGCAATACAGCAGAAAATTCATATTTACAGTTTTCGAGAAAAAGATGTAATAACCGCTTACTGTAGTAACCTTACCGCGAAAAAAATAGTGTTAAATTCGTAATGGATACGATTCATGCGTAAATGAAATATGTTTGGTAAAAGGTGTAAATGGCATTAAAAAGTAATAAATGTTTACTTTTTTTATGATTGTGGAAGACAAACAAGCAGACAGATTTCCTGATGGTAAGAAATTCACGCCGCCTAGAGACACCAAATAAAACAACTTAAATGTTGTTATGATAATCTTTGTTGTACACGACGAAATATACTTAAAAGTGAAGAAGTACAACAGTTGAGCTTATTTCTAATAGAAGAAATTTCTTCCAGCCAACCCGTAAAAGGAAAATAATAAATAAAGGAAGTAGACCTAGTGGACAGAAAAATAATCTACTAAACCTACTAACTGTTATTGAAACCGAAGACGGTTTTTGCAGTTTTACCACGCTCAAATTACGAGTCGTATTGACGACATCGTGTAGTCGATTTGATTTTTTTTTTGCAATTTAAAGAAAATCACTAGTCGGATCTTGATAACATTTGGGACCACCTCGGAACTATGAGTTGCTTTTCAGTTTTATTCTAAAATTATTGATTTCAATACATCTAGAACTACAGTAAATACATTTTTTCAGGCCAGTAGTGTATGGTGTTTTCACGAGCCTTTTCTACTTGGGACTTTTAACGTTGCGGTCTTCTAAGAATCTTCTAGCTTCACCTTATTTTCTGGTAACTGATGGAAAAGAAGCTACGTACCTTTTCACCACTAGGTTTAAACAAGGCGTAAGTGATTTTTTTTAAATTCTTTTTTAGTAATAATATAGCGAACTAACACACGGCTCTCCTCCTGGTAAAGGAGAAGCTTTGGTCGGCTCTTACAAGCTGCCTAGCAAAAGGCAGACAGTGGACCAACACGGGGGACAAAGTTTAATCATATCAAAACAATATAAAACTGACAGGTGTTACATAGTCAGAAAAGTGAGAGAAACTTCTGTTTTTGAATCTTAAAAGGTTCTAACTGTGATGGGATTTTCAGGGGAAATCCCGTCTCAGTTAGAACATTAAAATATACAGAAAAATATCTACATAAAAATCAAACGCTTGTTTTGCTAAACGGATTCATTTTATTTTGATTATAAAATATTCTAAGATATTTAGAGGTCAGAGGTTTAACATATCATATATATCATAACTGTAGAGGGGAAACTGTGTGGAAATCCATGCATACACTTAAAACAACAAAAATACTTATAATAATATATCAAGCCTAGCCAACCCGTTGCACGGGTATAAAATAAACATAAAACCTTCTTCTTCAATAACTTAATCGATTAAAAAACCGTTTCAATATCCGTTGCGGAGTTTTAAAGATTTAAGCATACAAAGGGACATAAGAACAGTTTAGTTGACTTTGTTTTATACTATGTAGACGTGTAGACGGTGATGACTATCTCTTGTCAAATAACACAGAATTCTTCGTGATCCAATAATACAGATTATATATATACACATAACTTCCCGCCAATCCCCTTAGGTCCTCCACTTTCTCTACGGAAATTATGTAATTTTTTTACGGAATCACGATACGAACCTTTTAAATTAACTTTTCACCCTTTCAAATCGCTGCGTTTGAAGTTTTTTCGAAAAATAATTCTTTAACAAAATTTCATATATTTGACGGGCATACATTACACGATAAGCAAGGAAGGAGTATGGAGTGCCATTCATACAAACTAGAAAATATTCGAGCAATTTGACCATTGCAACTTTGGTCTTCTACCTACATCCCTTCCCACATTCGTATTGTATTCTGCTTCGACACTAACTCGTCTGCCATTCTTTCCACATGACGGAACCGGCCATAGCATAGAAAAGACATATTTTATGACAATAACTCAAAGAACTTCGCACGTGTGAATATTGGTGAATGTTAATTTTCCCAGTAGCAGGGTCAAGGAATCAGCTCGCCAAATGGCCAATAGGAAATGCGTACTTGAGGTTGACATGGCCAACATCACATTAGTGTGAGGGTCAACCGATTTACTCGTACACTTATCGTACCGCGTAATAGAATAAGTACTTATATGATTATGTATGGTTCCAAAAGGAATGATGCATTTATGGCATAACTGTTGAATGAATGGTTAACGCACTAAATGTTAAAGGTCGCCTCCTTGGGTGTAGCAGTCCCCTCATGCAGTCAAGTCCAACACCTGGACCGGGCAACAAATCGAATCCCGGGTTGGGCAACAAAAAGAAAACTTGGTTTTTTCCTTTTTCTAATGAAAAAAATGTTGCTCGAGATTGGATATGTGCCCGGTTGGCGGTAGGCGTGCCACCTATCATATTGTGGGACTTAGTGTCTTCGGCTAGTCGTGGGCGCCCTGGTAGTGCCTGTGCCTACTGAAGACACTTTTTTATATGTTAGAGGTTGAGTCCAGATTGATCTCTGAAAGATGCAGGCAAGTTCTGGGAACATAAGTATATTCTAATTTCAAAAGTTACAGTATTAACTTTATGTTCGCCAAAAAGTAAAAGTGATTATTCTCGATGACACAATGTATGAAATGTGAATAATGTTTAGAAATAGTGTGCATATTTTTACAGCAAGCTATTATAGCGTATTGTACCTTTTTCACCGACTTCAAAAAAAGGAAGTTATATGTTCGAATCCTGTATTTTTATGTATGTTTATAAACTATTCTGCGTACTTGAAAGTACTATGCTATGCAGTCTGAATCAGAATCCTAGGAAAATTGAGAAAAACAAATAAGTATTTCTTCTAAGTTCTTGGATGACTTCACATTAAAAAATATGCTTGAAAAAGGTGCCCATACTTTTTTACATCATATAGTCAAAATGAGAGCAGAAAACCTAGGGTCTTTCGAAACAGTGAGACCCGAGAAGAAGTAAGAATAAAAAAGTGTGTGTGTCAGCTACGACTCACGATTGGAGTTTACTCCTTACGAATGATAATTATGATATATATCGAATAGAAATAATACTAATACTAATTATTCGACTACGCAAATCATTCGAACAAGTCGAGCGGGTCGACTCGACTTTTGTTCGGGAGAGATCGTCAGTCCTGTAGGAGAAAAAATACTGAAGGACTGAAGCGGTACGACTTACATATGTTTGTCTCTTTCTACGTAACGCCTCAACTTTTTGTGTTACACTTGATTTTACTCCTCAAAAAATTTCCGTACCGGATCTTATAACTCAAATCGTTTCTTAAGAAGTAATCTCCAAAAAAGAGTTGGTGTAAAAATTAAAAAGTTTCTGCCGGTTCTGTCATATGGAAAGAATAACAGATAAACAATGCGAATGTAGATGGATGTAGGTCTTTGGCTACATCGCTCGGCTTTTATCCAAAAGTCTCTGAAACCGACGTGTTTGTATGACCACCACTGGTCGTAGACTGTTCTGCAGCAACTTGCTCGTATAGGGATCCATCTCCTTATTTATAGTGGAAAGGCCACAACGACAACATCATGTTCGCAATAGGCGCAACATCCAGTCTCAGGACAGCAACGCACTTATAAGATCTATTGAGAACACATAAAGGCTACGGTCATCTCTTATCACCAGGAGAACTATATGCTTGTTCGCTGTTAAATTTTGTTTATGATATTGGAAGGAATAACTTAAAAAAATACTAGAAGAGTGCTGTGCAACTTTCCCATGTAGAGTACTAAGTTTATAATGCCAGTGTTTGGCACTGCCGTGTTCTGGTCCAAAGTCAAAGTGCTAGTCTACTGGTCAGGTAGCCGCTACACGTGTCTACCGATTAGGTAGCTGGTAGACTTGCACATTAAGTCTTATAGGCTACAGGATAGACACGCACCTTATACGTCTATGGTTTGTCTCTTCTATTAGCTAATTTCTTATCCCGTGGTAAAATATTATTTAATACCTAAATACTATACTATTCAGATCAAAACATTTCAGTGATAAACGCCAATACTTTTTCCACTCAACAAAAAATGAAGTTACACACTTTTGCTAACAAAAAATGAAGTTACACACCAGGTCAACAGGCATGTAAGTTTTATTAGTAAGGGAGTTTATATAATGTATGTAATAAGTAATTAATGTATGTAATAAGTGTAATCAAGCAAAATAATGTTTTGCCAACTAATAGGCAATTTGTTAATAAATTTCTAGGCCTTTGTGTCTATGGAAACTTATTAATGTTTACCGAAGATAATATACCAGGAATATCAGTATTATTTAAACATACGTGCTATCTCAAAGAAAGTACATACACTTCCTATTTATTCGATATCAAGAGGGAGACATCCCAACACGTCAGTGAGCGGGGCAAGGTGATAAAATAATTATGTAGTTGTTTCAAACCCGTACTTGGGTGCACTCGTATAAATATGCGCGGAAGCACTGTTGGGCTCACTGACACTTTCAAAGGTTCGCGTGTGCAGTCTGTTCTCCTTGAGTTTGCGGACATCCTCTTCTCTAGCGTTGTCGTCACTCCAGCTGTGGTCACATCTTGGAAGTCAACATGGACACTCATGGACTTATACGTACTACCGGAAAAGCCAGTGATAAGTGCCCTAGTCAGTGCAGTGTTTGGTTTATGTTGTGATCTAGTGTTGTGCTTGCTCCAAACCCAGTTGACTAAATATCTAAGGCCTGATAGAGGGCGGTTGACGTATTACGTGTGTTCGAGGTTGTATTCGTACATTGCGGGAATAGCTTGTATTGCAGCTTTTCGGGGTCTGTGGAACCTCCTCAATGAGTGTACTGAAGATAGCGTGATAACTCTCATGTGTACCACTGTAGCAGCCACATTATCTCTCGCAGCATTGAAGGTGCTTAGGAATATAAGTGCCTCTCCATTTGCTATAGCCGTTGATTCTCCTGAAAATTACTTTGATGTGCCTACTATGTTCAAAACGGTGAGTTTAAAGAGCATTTTCATATGAACTACTCCTATATGTATTTGTATATTCTTCACCATATAGTTGGGTATTACGGATGTCAATGTTTAAGTTTAATGTATCGATATTCTTTTTCACTTGCACAATCTACCTGTTTCATTTAACTAACTAGCCTAATAAATCTATACTACCTGATCCGGGAAACATTGCTCCGACTTAATTTGGTGATACACGGACAGCGTCATCTATCGGGTCCAATCGTGTTTTCAAACACTCAAGAAATCCCTTAATTTACGTAAAAAATACACTAAATCAGCTCGGGCGTTTAAAAATACAATGACAAAAACATGTACAAAAAAATATACATATTAAGAAGATAAGTTAATCTTACGGAAAGGCTACAAAGAAGAACAATTATTGCTATTTCAGGTGCTTAATTGATATTACTTAATGGATTTTAAACTTGCGTTGAATGTTTTTTACAAACATTTGCTCATAATCATCTGGCGCAACAATTATTGTTCTCAGTACAATTTTGAATAGCGAATATATTTTATACATCCCCATGACATCAGTCATAAATGAAAGTTTTCTTGATCAAAGCGAACAGTATAGAATACCATAGTAATCCTTAGGGCGGGAAAATGTCTAATAAGAAAAAATTTGATCATATAACATGACACATAAAACGAATATTTCCTGAAGCGAAAAAGAAACTGTACTTTCTTACTTACTTTACTCTGGATGAAGTGTGAAAAGAAAAGGTCATCGTTACACTTTGTTCATCACAAAGGTTTATTAAGAATAAGAAAGTAACATGTGACATTTAAAAATAATAAAAAAATCTTAAATCGAATACGACATTTAAAAATAATAAAAAAATCTTAAATCGAATACGAAAGGAATAGCAAAACGAGAAGATAAATACTAAATAGGACAAGGGTTGTTATTATTTATACCTATAATTCTGATATACATATTGCATATGCTCATGTTGATCCGGACTCCTTTGCAGAATAAACCATCTGCCTTCCTGATTGGTAGCTCGTAAAGAGCAAGCACAGGCTTATCGTCACTAACACCGAGGCTACTGACGAGGCGGTAGAGTTTCGCAGCGACTCGCTCGGATGGGTACCACCGCCTTACATATTTCTGCCGCCATAACGTCAGCGCTTGCCTTTATCGTGTTCCCGTTGGGAGGATAAGGTAGCCGGTAAAGATGCTTTTGCTGGAGGCGTAACATTGGTTGGTTAACTAATTAATTAAATAATTAATTAATCAGGTTGGCAACGCACCATTGCCACCTTTGGTATCTCTAGGTGGCGTGAATATCTTATTTGCCTTCCAATATCATAAAAAAATGCATAGAAGTACAAGTAATCACTATGTCGAATTGACCAATGCAGAAAAATAATGTCAGAGTTTGCTTTGTACTATTCCGGGCTGAAGGTTGGAGTAATTGTTTAACCTGCACATGAAATTGAAAGGCACATAGAAGCTAAAAACGTTTCTGGTATTCATACGCAGCAGTCACCTCATTACATCAGGATAAATTCTGATTTGAAATTACTACATCAATCGAAAAAAGAAGTATTGAGAATTAAAGCCTAATTGCAAATTGCGTTACTTAAAAACTATCAAAACAAAGTCAACCTTTCAGAGATTGATTATAATTAGAATCCGTTAAAGAACACCGTTGTTTATTCTCGTAAAGTTTTCCTGCTTATAATTTATCTGGAATTATCACATTTGCAATTATTTGAAGAAGCTTATCATATCTATAGAGCTGTTTAAATAAATAAAGAAAGTACATAGCTAGAAGGGAGACATCCCAACGTCAGAGAGCGGGGCGGGATGATATTGCAATTATATCTCTAGTCGTTCTAAGCCCGTACTTGGGTACACTCGTACATCAGACATGCGTGGAAGCACCGCGGGACTTGCCGACACTCTTAGTGGGTCGCGGGCGCATACCGCCCTCTTAGAGTTTGCCGACATCGTCTTCGCTAGTGTTGTGGTCGCTCCTGCTGTGGTCACGTATTGGAAGTCTACATGGACACTTATGGACTTGTACTTATTGCCAGATAAGCCGGTGGGGAGTGCCGCAATTTGCTCCGCTTTTGGACTGTGCTGTAACTTAGTACTGTGCGTGTTTCAAACCCAGTTGAGCAAGTATTTGATGCCTGATCGAGGCCGATTGACTTATTATGTATGTTCGAGGTTGTATACATGTGTTGCGGGGGTGGCGTGTGTTGGCGCTTGGAGGGGTGTTTGGAATCTCCTAAATGAGTGTACGGGAGACAGCGCAAGGACGCTTATGTCTACTACAGCTGCGGCAACTTTGTCTCTTGCAGCGTTAAGAGCGCTGCGTAATATTTGTGCTGCGCCTTTCGCTGTAGCTGTAGACTCTCCACAGAACTACTTCGATGTACCTACTATGTTCCGGACGGTAAGTTGTAAAATATTTTAAAAATAACTAAACGCAAAAACCGATTCCAATAATTTCATGAGGTACAACGTCGAGATTTGAACATCTTTTTTTTAAAAAAAAAATTATCAACACTCTATTAGTAGCATTGATGTATACTTAATGATGAGATTGCGAACGAATACAAAAATATACCCTTCATTAAGTATAACTCAATAACCGCTAATTGGTAATGATAAAATTTATGTTCAACCGCCTCGGAATCATCGGAAAAGATAGGTCCTTTTCGAAAATCGGTTCATAATGGGCCAAATTTACTGATCTCTGTAATGGGCTGCAAAATCGCATAACTGACATACAAGAAAAACAAACAAAGTAGGATCGAATTAGGAACCTACTCTTTTTTCAAGTCAGTTTAAAATCTATTAATTTTAAAATAAAGAAAATGTTTATGTATGTATAAAGGTTTTGAACTCTTCCCTTCAAATGTCGCTGACAATGCTCTCTATTGAGCTACTGGAGATTTTTAACACCCTTAGTATAGACTACCTCAGTAGCTATATTCTATAAATAAATTATATAAACTTTATTTAATACTATCTGTTTTCCCGCGACTTCGTCAGCGTAAAATAGGTACGATTTTTATACAAACTCATATTTATATAACTAGCTTCCGCCCGCGACTCCGTTCGCGCGGATGTCTGTCTTCGCGTGATAAAACTGAAAAATTAAGATTTATTTTTTTCTACGTATTTTCCCAGGATAAAAAGTATCCCATTTTATGCCCAGGATAATAAGGTATAATAATACCAAGTGTCATCGAAATCGAACCGTTAGTTTTCACGTGATGCCTGAACATACATACAGACAGAGACAATTTTTTTTAATCACGTATTTGGGTTTGGTATCGATCTAGTAACACCCCCTGCTATTTATTTTCCCAATATTTTCAATGTACAGCATTGACTCTTCTACAGATTTATTATATGTATAGATTATTCCCTATTATAGTCCTTTAGGAAATAATTTTGAAAACGAAATGAGCTTATGTTTGTACTCGGGTTTTTAGTTGTATGCACAGGCATAGTGACAAACAGACGTACGTATTTTTGCATCTAAAATACATTAGCGTTTTCATAAATGATTTCATCAAATTTCATTCAAATACAATAGAAATAAGCGTATATTCATATAAGCGTATATAACCTTCGATTATGTTAAGATTAGTGCATGGGATAAAATTTTACTAAATTTTCAAAGGCAGAAAAACATACCTTAGTTTGGACTTACTACGGCTCTTGCTAACAAAACTATAAAAACTCGACAAGGATTTGAGCGCATGACAAATGGGATCCTGGATTTCTGCTGCCATATCGACTCTATCGACATGGTTTGGAGGGTCGTGTAGCCGGTAAACTTGCACAATTGGCGTAACATTCCGACACATTACACCTATAACATCTATGGTGTCTTAGACCATTAAGAGGTTCGTGATCTTGTTTGCTGACCTCTCACATAAAGAAATATTCTAGATATTTATCCTAAGCCCGGGAAAAGAACAAAACTTAAAATATCAAATATCTAAAAATACTATATAGTACAAAATGTTGACTTGTCTGTTTTTCCTAAGAATCGACGAACACCATGCTATAGATCTTCGGATAGTTTTCATTCTTTGAGATTGACTATTTTAATGGACGATTCTCATTAAGTATAGGCCTAAATGCTGCACTCATACAAATAGGTAGAAGACTCTATATTCAGAATTCAATTCATATTTATGTCCATATTCAAAAAAGTCGGTTATCCTCATTATTCGTTAAAAATGTTCGGGCTATATTTTGACCAGAACAAAATTAGAGTTTCTTGTTGTAATTGGCACACACTTGTGTAATGTGTAATGGAGCTGATATGACGAGGGAAGGTTCTTACAGGAATTTCAAAAATTCGCAATATTATAATATTTACTATCTAAGAGTACTTTTCAAGTTTACTGCTACTTCTGGTCCTTCTGATAGCAAAGTTTCAAAAGATTCAAGAAGTATTTAAGTTTATGGTAAATACAAATCCGATCTGAGTCCAACAGTAGTTATAAAACTTCTACGGCAATTATTTTATTAAAAAAATGTTTTTTTACAAAGGAGCATCACAATTTCGTTGATGGTGGATGTCGTTGACGCTACAAACAATACAAAAGCTTTTTCGTCTGCATTAAATCGGCATTTAAATAAAAGTTCAAACGAGAAGAGTTGTTGATTGGATTCGGCTAAAATAATTACTTAAAATTATTGTAATGGTAATAAAAAAAATGCTAATTATTACAATAAGTAACAAGAAGGCTGTACTAAGTGTGTGCTTTGTCCAAATTGCAAAATATAAACTATTTCATAACCAAATCGTTTAGGCTTTTGATATATATTTACTACTGACTTCAAATGTCTTTGCTTCAAATTTTCGTGAATTTTTTTTTTTATATATGCAAACTTTTATACTTTTTTAATAAATACCTAGCAAACAAGTACGATTTATTTTCAAATTTCGTTCACGTTGACCAGTCGACAATAATTAAATCCTTTATACATAAATTGACCAGTTGTAGCACATAAAAATAATACATTTCCCAAGAGAATATATCTTCAAATCCTCTATATTTTTAATACATTTTGAAAAGAAAGTTTCCGTGATACATACAGATTTGATTTAAGAGAAAAGTATTTATTGACTGAAGTATTTTAAACATTGTGCAGTGTTTGTTGGTTATAGGACAAACTTTGTATGGAAAGTCATCGTCCACTTTCTTAAATCTCATTTTAAATTATGACGATTTTTTTAAATATTAAACTATAACATATTATAAATAATAAAATCAATTAATATTAAAATTTTTCCACAGCATTATGTGGTATGCATTTATATATAGGTAATACTAGCTAAGGCTTTTTAACGCGAACTTTGTGCATGCTAAATTTAGTTGAAAACCTGCAAATTGTTTTTCGTTTGTTGCAAATTTGTTCAAAACGAGTTTTTTTAAGAAAATCATTGCACTTATTGTGCTAAGTGAATACTATATGACATTTGCTGCTTGTTAGTTTCGGAGTTAGTTCCAATTAGACATCGTGACACTTTATTCTTTTTATATTCTAATAATTTCTTAGTTTATTGATAGTAACTGCACTGTTAAATTAGGTATATCCTATAATGTTAGGAATAAATGAAGTAAAATCAACTTCTTGACACACATATTCTACAATGAAGTCATTTTCATTTAATTTTCCATCAGGCGCCTAACGCCGAACGGCAATTAGAACGAAGCACCAAGTCAACGTTGGTTTACCTGAGTTCATCGTTAGAATGGGCGTTGTAGATGGTCCAACTCTTTTATGCAATTAATTTTTGGACTAGCCTGAACTCTCTTTGACTTAAAAACATCTCGGTTAGCAATCTAAGTCAGTCAAACGAGTATTTCCAACGCAGCATAATCATAGTTCAATTACGCGGTAGGAGTTCATTCCTTAAGTTTTTATCTATTTATATCAGGTCCTGATGAGGAATCGTGCTCTAATGGGGATTAGTAATAAGTGCTTAAATATTTAGGACTATCGCAGGTTTATTTATTTAATTTAAGTATGTGTGTTTGTCTATTTGTGATCGCAGAAACCAGATGGTTTTCGCTATTTCTCTTCTTTTATTTTTAATTTATGTATGTTCATCAATATACTGTCGCATCGATTATGTACTGAACGAAGACCCAATTAAAATCTAACCCATGTTTTATCAAAATCGGTCAAGTAGAAGTGTAAATATCTCCAATTGAAGTTGAAGTGTCTGGTCGTTCGGCTTTTGTACGTAGTAAATGACGAAGTTTGATTCGTTGGTGATCTGCAAATAGAATGACAAAAGACGTAAATGGTTTTATAACGTCCGCCTTTCAATCGTTTGCGTCGTTTGACAGACTACAATAGAAGAGTAAACAAGATACAATATCTAGCTAATGGCCCTTCAACAATTGCACGACGACTAGAAAATTGCATGGGATAATAAATTGTACTGATAGCAGTTCATATGAGGTCCAGATTGCAGCCCAATTTGTAGAAACCTCCTTGGCGGTATGTTGGTAGTTTTTAACCGAATTTAAAAAAGTATCTTTACGCCCATATCCTGGAAGATATAGGCAGAGCGCCCACGATTAGCCGAAGCCACTAAGCCCCACAATGTAGTAGTTGGAAAGCCTAACGCCAACCAGGCACATATCCAACCCAGAGCAACATTTTATTTATTAAAAACTTGGAAAAACCAAGTGTTATTTTTATTGTCCGACCCAAGCATCGAACCCGGGACCTCATAAAGTCATTCCAACACCAGGACCGCTCGACCACAAAGGCGATAAAAAAAGGAAGAGGTTATATGTTCGACTTTTATAATGTGTGTATGTTAATCGATTTATCCGTGATTTGTGAACTGATTTAAATGGTTTAATTTAGACTGAGGTGGTCATACTTCGACCAAATCTGGACCTAATGACGGAATACCAAGAAAAAACATGACTCGTGCGGCGTTACCTCGCTCTGAGGCGTGCCATTTAAGGCTTGAAGTGCAAGCGAGAACGCCGAACGAGCGACAAAGAGGCACAATCGGCCTCCGTTCTTATGATGACGTTGTCACGTTCAACTATCGTTAGTATACCGACTTTACAGACAAACGCTTTTTTTTCGCTTACTCAAACTACATCAAATTAAAATTGTAGCAAGTTTTCGCAGTTGTACTGCACTTAAATTAAACTTAATATTATTTTTTTGATCGAAGAAAGAGTATATTATCCGAGGGCAGGAACTTAGGAAAAAATAAGATTAGATAGACAGACAAGACGGGTAATAAAAAGGTTTTCTTTTTTTCTGCCCGACGGAACTGGTATTAGCGCAGTGGAAGGAAAGTTATGATTTTCCGCCCGGATTGTAGAATAAGATATTACATCCAGGGGGCAGAAAAACAAGAAAATTATTAGATTATATGTGAGTATTGGATAAGGCAAACCTAGGTATTCTACTTTTGGCAGTGTATTTCTATAACATACATATATTCACGCCAAGACCCTGACTGGGTAGACAGGGAGTATGGTTATCAATTTATCATGTTTATCAAATTTTGAATCATCCAGATACAAATATGAAGGTTATTCAGAATTGAAGGAGATGTAAAATACAATATCAAAATAAAAGAAATAAAGATTTACTGGCAGATTTGACTGTTCCGTATTATCATCTATCTATTAAAAACAACGTTTGTTGTATGGGCTCCCGTTTCCCAATTCAATCTCTTTAATATTTACTTTATGGTTATTTAATTATTTACTCGTATTTTGAAAGGTAATATATAAGTCATTCTGTAAAAATTTTAAGCGTCTACCTGTTACCGGTTTTAATATTGAGCAAAAAAATACGAAAAAACACGTTTATTGTATGGCGACCCCCTTAATATTTTTTTTAACTTTTAGTATTTGTTGTTATAGCGACAACGGAAATACATCATTTGTGAAAATTTCAACTATCTAGCTATCACGGTTTATGAGACAGACAGACACACAGACAGCGGAGGCTTAGTAATAGGGTCCGTTTTTACCCTTTGCGTACGGAAGCCTAAAAACGAAAAAGAAATTAAACTTGTCGATTTTGCAGATTTCATTGATATAACTTCTACTTCTATTACTACTTCTTCTTCTAAATGCATACACTAACTAGAACTGTCATAATTTTAAAGTAGTAAGCCTGCAAGAATCCGACATCGATTTCTATAAGTAAATCATATATTTGCACAAAAATTCCTCTCTGGATCACATCTAGGCTAAGTGGCAACGAGACAACCTCGGAATTATTATATTTATTCACCCGTGTTGGTCCGGGCTCCTTTGTAGAATAAACCATCTGCCTTCCTGCCATGCAGCTCGTAAAAGGCGAGCATAGGCTTACCGTCACTAACACCGTGACATCTGACTGGGGAAGGTAAGGTAGCCGGTAAAATTACTTTTGCTTGAAGCCTACCATCCCGGCCTCAGGTTGGCAACGCACCATTACCGCCTTTGGTTCTCTAGGCGGCGTGAATTTCTTACTACTAGGAAATCCATCTGCTTGTTTATCAAAAGCTTTTTCTAGATCTACAAAACCACAAAAACTCTCTGGCTCCGTAAAAAAAACCCGGGATCCGTAGATCCTTTTCTGGACCTAAAAACTGCCCTGAGCCTCCTACAATATTCCACCTTGAATCTTCCTTTAAACAATTTAGTTTTAGCTAACTGTATAGTTTTCTCCTTAAACAGTACCAGTTTCTTTCATTTTCCTCTCAGGAATTTGTGGGAATCATCGAAAAGCGTGCCTACTCTCTTCGAATGTTGCTGCCATATTTTTTTATTTTAGTACAACTAAAATAGGTATCATGAACTAACATACTTTCAATAAAGTTTTGTTTATACTTTAACCCACGTGAAATAATTATATATTTAATGAACTGGGGTAAGAGCAAACAATAGCCGGCAACGAACATTATGTGATTGGTATTGCGCAACATTCCACGAGATATCCATGGGTGATGGTATTTATTTTCAATCAGGTAGCCCACTTGCACGTTTGCCTGCTCTTTTATAAAAATAATCAATATGTGTTGTGTAATACGTGTACATAAATATTTAAATTGTTAGTCTAAATTTAATACAATATTTGCACACCACATTGTACTAGAATATATTGTTTGCTTATTTTTTTTGTAGCAACTTCATAACACACATGGGCAGCAAACAAATCATTTTCATTTCATTTCATCTCATTTTATTTTCATTTATCAATAAGCTGGTCTTGCGTTACTCCATAATAGAGAGGACGCCTGAAAAATAAATCCATTTACATTTATGTAAATAATCAACTATTGTGAAACTAGCAGCGAAATCATCGACGGAGAGTTATTTTTTCTCTTGTTCTATTTACTCTCATCTATTTACCTATATCCTTCAATTATCGTTTATTTACGACTGATTTGCAATTGCATCGTCATTTTTCTCCTCTAGATGTAATTAATGCACTGAATGCTATAAATTATGATCTAAAATTTATGTAGGCTCCTTTATATAGTTTCGTAGTGATCGCTACTAAACCATAATTCCTTACAATCTGTAATTGTTTCTTACGTGCAATTCTAACAAGATTTTATGCAATTATTTTACTTTATAATGATATCATAATAACCTACAATAATAAAATATTGACCTAACTTTATATTAACTTGGGATGCCTATGTTTTTAAAATTTCCAAAATGGGTTTTAAACGTTTTATTTTATTAAATGATAACAAAAAATATATATTTCAAAATCTAGACTATGTTATTTCAAACACTTATTTTTCTATTGTTAAATTTACATACATACATATAATCACGCAAAGTCCCTCACGAAATAGACAGAGTCTATAGAGTGCCAGCCTTCACCATCCTGACAAACCTGACTGGCTTCCTTTACATTAATTACCCTTTTCATATAAACATGCCGGTTTCGGAGACTCTTGACACCACCTTCGGATAATATCTGAGTGATCTGATCGTGGAAGGTCAACCTTAGTCTCCCCGGGTACTTGTTAAATTTAGTTGAAATATACCATTTTTATATGTTATGTCAGCGAACAAGCACATGGGTCTCCTAGTGGTAAGATATACTGTGGCGTATAGACACCATAGATGTTACAGGTGTATCGCTATCCTGCAGCCTATATTAAGCCCAAGTGTACCGGCTACCCTACCCTCTGGATCGGAACATGACCAAGTAATTGAGGCGGCAGGAAAAGGTAAAGCCTTGGATACCCGGACAAATTGCTGCACAGCACTCTTTCGTCAGAGTGGTCCTGTTGGTACTGATAAATATTTTATTCCGTGCTCGTGTCTCATTCGTCTTATCAGTAAATTCCTAAATACTACCAATAAGTACTATTACTATAATTAGTTTTTAATAGTTATAATGATAAAATCTCATCAAAATCCAACAATAGAAACTTTGCAGTTTATCTATATTCGTGTCATAGATACTATATCTATTGAAATAAGATTATAGTGAATTAACTGTTTACGCGGGACTTCGTTAGCGTAGAAAATAATTTCATACAAACTGTTGTTCCCCTTTTTTAATCCTTTGGGGTAGATTTTTTTTAAAAAGTTGCCTATGTGTGAAACCCGATCTTCGACTATACGTACATCAAATTTCATCTGAATGCGTAACAGATGGACGGACTTTGGCAATTTATAAAATTTGTGCAGATAGTATTATTAACGTATAATATATAATATAATGATTCCACGTTTTTTGAAGTGAAAACTTCTTTAGCGGCGTTGCGCACTTTTTTTGGAACGGGTAAAAACTTCTAAACTCGCGTTAGGACACGTGACCTGATCGAAAATTCGTAAGACGGTGCAGGGCGCTTGCGCGAATGTTCGTATTGTCATGTTTGTGTACGATAGCGCTATAAATGAATATTGTATTCTACCACATAAATGATAGTACTTTCATACCGATAATTAAAGCAATTCGTGCAAAATTATTCCCTAACCATTCCAAAATATCAAAAATGCACAACGCTAATATTCAAGTTTTCAATTCTGCCGGCACTCCCGGAGTGCAACACGTCGTTTTTTTATGCATTCCCGTCACATGAAGCCAGCGCTTTAATATCTTCGGTATTAGAACTTAGCCTTTGGTATTGCTGGCGTGTATTTCTTAAAGAAATACGCAGACAAGTGTAGGTATATTGCTGCACAGTAAACTACCGCCTATGATACGACGCAGAACTTTCCTCTTTTAGTGACCTAACATGCATTTATGTATTACTATAATGTTTTTTTTACGTAAATAGTACAGAGCGCTTAAAGTTTACTATACTCGCTACCGTCTCTGTAAATTATTTGTATGAAAACTTCGAACAGCGCCTCTATTGGTTACTAAGAGAAACTCTTTTGCACACCAAAAGTGTCATAGATTTCGACACGTAACTTACCGAACGTAATCTATAAAGACTTATGTAAAACGCTCAGTTTTTGACTAATCATACGTAGTATGAAACAAAGTCACTTTTGGCTATCTGTATAAATATTGAAAACAATGTAACGGATTTTAATGCGTTTTTATAATAGATAGACATACATACATACATTCACGCCAAGTCCCTTACGAGGGAGGCAGAGAGTAGCGGTTGTCTATTGTTTTCCCGAAGATTATATGCCATATATTCAAATGCCAGAATTTCATTTGCCCGAATTTTTATTTGCCCGAAAGTTTTGTTAACCACAATATGCTTATGACATAGTCTTATTCGCCCTAAAATTAGTTTCCATAATGATACAAGTGCCATACGTATTATTATCCATTTTATTAATTGCAGTAATATTATTCAACAGAATATTTAAATACCTTACAAAAATTTGTATTTGCATTACGTAAAATGTAAATTGTAATAAATATATCACAGTACGATTACGTATTATACTTTCATGCTCTTTCTGACATACCCAACTCTCGCTTCCATACAATAACGTTGGGATAAGCACAGCTTTAAAAACAATTTTAATATGTAACATAAGTTTGTCCACTCAGTTCAGATCAGTAATATATATATGACTTGACTTCTTGAGGTCCCGAGTTCGATCCACGGGTCGGGCAACTAAAAAATTAGAAATTGTGCATTTTCCATTTTTTTCCGAATTAACGTTGGATATGTGCCCGATTGGCGATAGGTTTGCCACCTATTACGTACTTTGTGGGACTTAGTGCTGTCAGCTAGTCGTAAGTGCGCTCGTTGTGCCTCTGCTTACCCTTTCGGGGATATGGGCGTGAAAACACTTTTTTTCACAAATTCAGTCACAAAGCAGCAGCTTCGTCAATAATTTAATGTGTACTGATTTAAAAAATAAAGGGGTTTTTAATTAGCTTGTACCTAATAAAGAAATAAGAAAATAAAGAAATAGATCTACCTGGACAATTTACACAAATTTTTAGATTCTATTTAAGCAAATTATATTGTGCTTGTGTTATGGGTGTTAGTCAACGATATAAATACTTAGAAATACTTAAATAGATACCACAATATATTTAATGAACACGCAGACCCGGAAATGTAGACATCTAAATGTTCTAAATGGCCCGAGCCTCTCGGTTGGTCGGTTTAGTCAGGCGTGTATGCTCGCCACTGGACCAACGAGGCGGTCGAGTTGTTTTTGTTTGTTTGTTACGCCGCTCTAGTATCCGCTTAAAAACTAATGAACGGTAAAGTTCGGTGAAGTTGTAAAAATCGCAAGATTAGCAACAAGTTAGTCATTCAAAAAAAAAAAAAAAATAATGAACTTTGATGTTTCTTTTTCTGAAAGATAGATCAATATTCAGAGGAGGTCTTATGAAAAATTTGGTCAAGATCTGTTTTGTGGTTTTTGGGTTATACTTACTAATGCATATTTATTTGTACTTATTCAAATCTCGTATAAACTTAGCAAGAAGGTGTATATTCTTATTTTGCCAATTAGAAATCTTAAGCTGGAAGTATAAATAAAAAATCTTATAACAGGATAAATTTAACAAAATTGTGACCCCGCCAATATAACAACGTTTAATGTTAAAAACAGGTAGGTATCTACTACTAATCGTTCTCTAAACAGTCACAAATTTATAGTGATAGACGGTTACATCGCTAGACAATGGTAATAATACATAATATTATCACCTAACCGAAAATATCTACCGAAGGAAACTACTAAACAAAACGGCAAATATAACCACTGACTGAATATAACCGGACATACCAAACTTTTTTGATGCCATTGTCCTCTGTGTAGAATAAACCCAGTGTAGATAGAAAGTTCAAATTTTTATTTTACTACGTAAAATTGTGATGCTGGAAGTATTAGGAAAAAAATATTAAGGCCCTTCTCTTAGTCAGCCAGAAGACCCACACGCCGCATCTCCCGTTCCATTATAACTATGAAATAGTTGCTCTCTAAAGTAAATGTCCTAAGCAACAAATCACTATTTCTGACACTATAATTATAAAGTAATTTGAAAAAAAAAACATAAAAACTGAGACTATTATCTTTTAAGTATAACACTTATCTATGTTTATGCTAAATCTGATGTCGATATTTTCATAAATGAAGTAGACAGTTGGGTTTTGCTTTCAAAAAAGGGTTAATTTTTGATTTTTTTTTCTATCGAGTAAAGTGAAATTAATCGTGTTTTGGGAACAATAGTCTTATAAAGCATATTAATGTTAATTTTGTGTATTTTTGTCGCCAAGATCCTTGATTGATTTGTATGAAAAAAAAATTATATTGCTGACGTATTTTACCCTTTTTAGCATACATGGATACCCTTAAACAGGCAAACCACATTTGAACAAAATTATGACTGCTATAATAATAATAACGTCTAATAAAAGCGAACTTCTTAAATACAAGAACTTACTAGTCACTGAATAATCTTATAATAATAAAATCACTCACTCAAATATGTATAATAATAGATGGTTATATTGATAATAGTAATGATAGTTGACAGTTTTCTATTCAGTTTGATATTATTGTGTTAATTTTTTTGCCGCCGCGTCATCTCCTTTGTTGATAGAGGGTTTAGATTCTAAAATTGCCAAGTAAACAATAATTCTTTTTTTATTGTAAAAAAAATGGATAAAATTAGTATTGCTGTCATAATAATAATGTCTAAAATTAATCTGTCCATATTTAGTGCAAATATCTAGTACTGATCACTCAATAAACAGTCTAACATTTATAAAGATAAACGATTACATTGATAGGTAACAGTTATATGAGTTATCTTATTTATTATCTACTGAATACATCTAACCCAGTTTTCCCAAAGTGGGCGATAACGCCCCCGTGGGGGCGCCGAACGCCTTGATGGGGGCGGCAAGAGGCCCAGAAAACAAAAGTGGCTATAGGTGACTTGAAACTCAAACTTCTTATTTTAAAATTCATTGAAATTAAAATCTTTAGGCTACACAACATCCATATTCATATACTATTGTAGAAATATAACTTATACGATAAAATAGGATAACGGTTTTGAATAAGTCACGCTTTACATTGTCAAGTAGCATTATTATTACTCTCTCTGCTAAGAAAAGTCTCGTTTAGTTTTAATTAAAATCCCAGCGAGAATTACGCGTTATTGAGGTTTTTAAGATAAAAAGTGGGGGGCGCTACAAGCTTACTGACTTTTAAAGTGGGCGTTTGTCGAAAAGAGTTTGGGAACCTCTGATCTAACCGAATATAGCTACGAAACCGAATTATTGGTTATGTTCAATGTAGTTACGTTGCCTACTTTTCTTCGTCATGTCCCCTGTGTAGATAAAAGGTTTAGATTACTATTTGGCCAAGTAAAATACTAGACCTGAAAGTATAAACAAAAACTTACTACACAGGAAATATAAATTTGGACAAAATTATGACTCTGCTATAAGAATAACGATGTCTAATATTAAGCATTCCCCTTAAGCTCGGTTCCTATAATCTACGAACGAATCTGTTAGTACAACCATTGGTACTTTGCCTAAATGTGACGAAGCGTTGCTCGTAGTTACACTTAATGTTTCGAGTCAAGATAAGATAAGAAAATTTTTATTTTTTTCAAAAAATATACATTTTGTGACAATAGCTTGGTGACAAGTTTGGTGACAATAATTTTACCGTTAGTAATTAGCTGCTTACTCACTGATAGTCGGAGATCCGAAGTTAGGTCGACCTACACCGAGCAGGTAATAGGATGAAACCGGTTTTATAGCAAATTTAGTACATCATAAAATATATTAAAAGTGGGTTGCCTGAAAAAATCCTGGAATTTTTTTTTCATTTTTTTAAATATTTTTTATTACTTAATTTGTGCAATATTAAGATATTACCCCGACTAAAAGTAGGAATAAGACGAAGTTGCAGAAGCTGGGTCAGGCAACCCATGTTTATCTGGATTGCCAGTTATAAACAGATGTCGATGTTAGTTACTTTCACGGGATCGGATAATAGGAAAAAAAATATATCTAAATAGGTGCAGTTTCATTGCAATTTTTATTACAATTTAAGTTGATGAGTTTAAGTGTTATTTCCATTTTTTTTTCAGGGTTGCCTGAAAAGAAATGAAAATTTATGTTAAAAAAGAAAGAAATGTTAAAAACTTTTTTTTAATACTTAAAAATTTTCGGTCCAGGATTTTTTAGCCAACCCATTTTTAATACATTTTCTGATATGCTAAATTTGCTACAAAACCGGTTTTATCCTATTATCAGCTCGGTGTAGGTCGACCTAACTTCGGATCTTAGACCATGATAGTGTATATAAAGAAGTATGAGGTGGACAAGTTACAAACTAGATAAAATTCTTCAATTTGTCAAAATTTCCAGAGGGCGTGGCTCATATTTGCCGCGTATTTTTTTGCTTTTAAGTTAACAGTCGATAACGAACAACCGTAGCTAGATTTTATACTATTTGTACAAAAAAACTACCATTCGTAAGCAAAAAGACTCATTTCTATAGGAACCGGGCATTAGAGATCTATTACTATAACTATGTATTACTGATCACTCACTCAATAGTCAGCAATTAATAATAATATGTGTCAATATTTATAGATAAATTTTAAGACGTAAGACTAACCGATTTTTTTCTACCAATTACTACTACTGTATACAACTAACCCAATATAACTAAAAAATCTACTTAATGACAAAAAAATATCATCACACCCTTATCCCCCAAGAAGTAGGCAGAGACACAACCAGGCAGGGTTGCCAACTTAAATTTTATAAAATGCGTAGGCCAGATCACAAAATTACGTAGAATTAGTAAAAATTACGGATGAAAAGTTCGTAGATCTACGCATTTTATTAGTACGCTTTTAATAGCTCGAATTTTATGTGAGTAACAAATATTTATATGTACGTTCATCATTAAAAAGACATCGGGTTCTATTATCTCAACAATTCCATGCTTATTTACTGTATTTTTTTCATTTTCGCACTTTGATTGAAAAAAACTGCACAAAATGCAACTTCAATTAATTAATTTTGTTCAATAATATATAGCTAAGTACATTAAATTCAGTAAATGTTAAAAAACAGCAATAAGGGTGAGACCACATTTTTCTCATTTATTTTCTATTTTTATATTAAGCGTTAATCAAAAAAATGGGTATTTTAGACTGTACGTTATATATTTTAGATTAATTAAGAGTTTAGCCAGAACTGAAACAAGTATTACATATAATGAGTACCTGTTAGGTACGGTTAGATAACACTTAGACGGTATAGATACGTTTATTCTAGTTTTCGATATTACACTAATTTTTAACATACTGTCTCAAAAGTAATGAAATTAAGAAATATTTAGCCTAAATTGTTACTAATTAGTTAACTCGTAAATTTTGATGGAAATTACGTAGATTTTAAAGTGAAGTAAGTAGATACGCAGGAAAGGCCTAAAATACGTAGATCTGGGACGATCCTGGGATCGAACGTGGGACCTCGTGCAGTCAAGCCTAACACCTGGACTGCTAGGCCACAGAGGCAGTTTTAAAAACAATGTTATTTTAATTAGGAAATTTAAAATATACATTTTCTATTTTTTTTATTGCCCGTCCTGGAGATCGAACCAGGGATCTCAAGAAGTCAAGTCCGACGCTGGACCGCTAGACCACAGAAGCGATAAAATAAAATGTATTAATTTTAATTATTACATATTTATGTAATAATTAAAATAATAATTTAACATAAGCTTACCAATGAAAGTTACATGTCTTTTGATCTGGCGTGTAGCTTAATTTTTGATTAGTAAATGTGACGTTACACACCAGATCAGCGGGCGCGTAAGTTTCATTAGTAAGGGGGTATATATATATATATAAAACAAAGTCGGGTTTGTTACAACAATTATAACTCGTAATCTGCTGGACCGATTTTCGTGGTTTTTGATACAATAAAACATGAAAAAAATAATTATGAAAGATGAATCGTCTATATATATATACAGTCGTGGTCAACTAATTAGGGACACTCTTCGGTTAAACCGAATTGTGAATTTATTTTTTATTTTCCAACGAGTCTAAACCATATTCCATATCTCTTACATGTAACTAATTAAAATAATTAGTCATTAATGTGCCCGATTATACGAACAATAACAACTTCTTAAACATTAAACCTCTTTACAGTATAGCTGATAGATTATCGTACTGATATTTGTTCAAATAAT
>NJDC01009727.1:153817-167354 GCA_002245475.1 Calephelis virginiensis
GAAATGAATCCAAGATTCACAAAAAAGCAGGTGAAACATGGCGGTGGAAACATTAAAATGTGGGGTTCATTTTCTGGACGTGGAGTGGGACTTGTGAGGAAAGTTCAGGATAACTTAGACCAACATCAATACAAGGCAATATTGGAGGAAACGATGCTTCTCTATGCTGAGGAGCATCTCCCTATTATATGGACGTTTTAGGATGATAACGACCCGAAACATACCGCCCGTTCAGTCAAATCGTTTTTTACCAGTCAGTCAGTATCGGTGCTAGATTGGCCAGCAAATAGCCCGGACCTTAACCCAATCGAGCACCTTTGGCACGAAATCAAGAAAAAAGTAGCCACTTATCGTACCACAACTTTAGATAAACTTAATGAAGCTTTTTGTGAGGCATGGGCAAACATTCCTATCGAAACATGCCAGAAACTGATAATGTCTATGCCACATCGGTGTCAAGCGGTAATTACTAACAAAGGTTTTGCTACTGGGTACTGATTTTACACATAATAAATGGAGCTGTTAAAGATATTATAATACTGCAGATTATTAGTTTTGTTTTACTCTAGTTTTCACTATAGTTTACTGTCCTTAATTAAATGTCCAGCTAAAGAATTATACCTTAAAATTGAATACATGTTCAACCTTTGATATTAAAAACTTTTTCTATTTATTTATTTTTTTATTTACAGCCATTTCAAGCATAATAATCGGACCAAATTATGCAAATAATAGTTACTGAGAAATCAATAGGGTTTTATATTTGTATGTACATAACCGGTTATTGTTCTTCACTATCTTGCATACCCCTAATTAGTTGACCACGACTATATATAGTATAAAGAAGTAGAAGAAGTAATATAAAGAAAGTCTTGATAGTTAAACCGATTACGCTGAAAATTGATAGAATGGTAGCTTAGAAGTTGGAGAAGGACATGGAGTACATTTTATATCTTACAACAACAAGGAAACTAGGAAAAACGACATTTTAATTGTTCCCATACAAACTAAACGGGCGGAACGAAATTCGCCGGAACAGCTAGTTTATAATAGATTGGAATGAGGCGACATTAACTTACTTCTTTGTCTTATATTTTTCATCGCCATGTCGTCTCCTGTGTAGATAGTAAATTTAGATTCTTATATGTATAGTCAAGTAAAAGTCTGGGCCTGGAAGTATAAATTAAATCTTGTTACTTATGTAAAATAAAATTGGACAAAATTGTCTCTTCTCTTATATTAACTTATGTCAAATACCATGATCTTAGACAAGTATCTATTACTAATCACTCATTGGTCAAAAATTCATTTAAAATGGTATGCGCGCATAGGTCAATGGTTTATAATCAACTAGGCTCGCCCCGGCTTCGCATGGGTATAAAATATACTTGTAAACCCTCCTCTTCAATCACGTTATCTATTAAAAAAATCGCATCAAAATCCATAACATAGTTTGAAAGATTTAAGCATACAAAAGGACACAGGGACAGAGAACGTGACTTTGTTTTATGCTATGTAGTGATAAAACTTGTGGTTAAGTGCTGTCAAAAACTTCGGTTTGGAATCCACCGCGTTCTTTCTTCCGCCGGGTATTAGAGTAGTCTATAGACATGCACAATAGTTGTAACTACCCGTACAGATACACACCTATAGAACCTATAGTATCAACAAATTTTGTGGTAAAGTGTTGTCAAAATTTCGGTTTGGAATCCACCGCCTTCTTTATTCCGCCGGGTAATAAAGTAGTCTGTAGACTTGCACAATAGTTATAACTACCGGTACGAGTTTTGGCGCCATCGAGAGAAAAGATGGTCGAAGTTTTTTCATAATTATTGAATTTCGTGTTAATATTGAGTGAAATTAGTCAATTTTGATGGCATTTTGTAAAATTTTGTTCAGTAAAAGTGCACAAATGAAATAATCATAAAGAAATTAGCGTGTCGTATATTTTCTCGTTGCCGCCAAATCTCGTTACATGAGCTTGTGTAAAAAGGCCACCGTTTTACCCAAGAGCCTGACATGACTTATTGACGACTTACGACTGATGACTAATAAAAATTAATTGAAATTGATATAAAATATGATGCAAAATTCTACTTGACTAATGGCTAAATACTAACGTGAAGGCCAAAACTTAAAGGAAGAAAGAAGGAAGAACTACCGGTACATATACACACCTATAGTATCTTTTAGCTACGGTCTCTTACCATCAGGAGAACTGTGTGCTTGACACTTTAAAAAAACTTTTTTTTTTATGAGTCAAGTCTTGTCATATAAACAAATAAAGTCGTTTTGAAAACCATCTCCTTTTTTGTAAGTTTATTGAAAACAACATACCTAACATAATACAAATGCGATAGTTGAAAATAACTTAAAGAAATGTTTGTGTGTTTCCATTTTTAGATTTAGTAGAAACTCGTGTTGGTCCCGGCTCCTTTGCAGAATATACCATGTGCCTTCTTGCTCGTAAAAGGCGAGCATATGCTTATCGTCACTATGACATCTGACTAGGTGGTAGAATTTCGCAGCGACTCGTACAGATCGGTATTACCGCCTTTCCTATTTCTGCCGCCATAAAGTCAGTGCTTGCCGTTGACGCGTTCCGATTTGAAAGATAAGGTAGCCGGTTAACTTACTTTTGCACAAAGCCTAACATAACGGCCTCAGATTGGAAACGCACTACCACCTTTGGAATCTCTAGGTGGCGTGAATCCGTCTGCTTGTTTGGCTTCCAATACCATAAAAAAACTTTACGGCTGCACTCAGAGACGTCAATTATTATTTTAATCAGTCATTAAATACACATTTTCCATACAAAATCGTTAATTAATGGTCGATTAGTTGTGACTGACGTGTCTGAGTGCTGATGTAAATGACATGCCGTTACATTTTTTAACTCTAACTTTTTAAATGACTCACTTTCCGTACGCATCCTAGGCCTTCAGACACATTATCGGTCAAATTTTGGTGTTCGATAACTGTTACTTCGTTAAGGGGGAATCCTCAAAAACTAATCTCTACTGAAGGTCCTTCGGTGAAAGATTGGATCGGATTACATTAAATCATATCCATACTAATTATATTCAGTGTATTTTTTAAGAAAGTAAGTGTTTAATTGTGTTTTTTTATCGCCTCTGTGGTCTAACGGTTCAGGTGTTGGACTTGACTGCATGAGGTCCCAGGTTCGATTCCCAGGTCGGGCAACAAAAAGAAAATTTGCCTTTCCCAATTTTCTAATAAAAAAAATGTTGCTCGGGATAGGTCTAGTCGTGTGTGCCCTGGTTGTGCCTCTGCGTACCTCTTCGGGGATATGGGCGTGTAGGTACTTTTTTTTTGCTGACTGATATAGGTTATTTTATATCTCGACAATGGCCTCTCCATTAATATTTATCCTCCAAATAATAATTATCTCTCCAAATAATTATTATATTTTTGGTAATATACATTTTTGGAAATATACGATTTTGAAATTGTTTTAATTAAAATCCTTGATATGATCAGAATGTAAATGTATTTAAAGGAAGTTTTTATTCTCATTTAAACAATGCAAACAGTGCAAAAACAGCGACTTTTCCGGATTAGTACCATCGCCTTACCTGTTCCTGCCACCATGTCAGGTTAAGGTAGCCAGTAAACTTAGTTTTGCCTGAAGCCCAACATCCCAGCACAATGTTGGCAACGCACCATTACCACATTTGCTAACACTAAGCGGTCTGAATTTTGTAAAATATTGGATAGGAAACTTTCCAATATTTTAAAAAAGAAGTGAAAAGAATAAAATCGTTTTTTTGTGATGTAATATACAAATTTCCGAAAACTGTTTGTCCTGTGTTCTAAAAGTTCTAATTATAACCTTAAGACACACATTTGAATCTACTCAATCTTCTAGTCAGTAATTAGGCAAAAACACTAAAAGTTACTACTACTATAAACGAAACCCGAAACCTTTAGACTGTATGTGTGTATCACTTTGGCTATTAATATTACCTGTGATCTGAAACTTTTCTTTCTTTCCTGCTCTTGGGATGTACTATACCAACAATTTTCGCAAAACTTTGTTCTCAGTGTTAAAAATGATGTTAAGTTATAATTTTCTAAATCTGCTCAGTCGTTTAGTAATTGTATAAAAACACCAAAACTTACTTTAGATGAACTAGGAAAATATAACACTCCATATTTAGTCTTCGCCTAAAATAAATTTGGTTTCGTTTAATTATTTTTTTACGACTATTGTGCAATTCCAAGGTTTCAGATATTTTTAACGCAACTGAATAAAAAATTAACGAAATTGATAAAAATGTTTTTTAATATTATAAATTTATTTAAATAATTAAATGTTTACAAATGTGCAATTTAAAACAATAAAGAATTATATTTGATTCCTTTGATAACATTCCTTGTTACGTACTTAATACATTTCACTTCGTACCTATGGGGATAAATTTCAAAAAATGTTATTTGTCTTTTTAGTCAAAATATTTTTTTTTTAATTTACAAGAGATATAAAAATGTTGTAGTAAAAAAATATTTTAAGATTTATGACTTGGTGTATGATTTCAGTCATAGCTCAAAATTGCTAGCCTGAGTAACGTACCTTGATTTTTCAAATTGCAACACTTGCACTTATATTATTAGTTAGGTATGTTAACTGGTGACTAGGCATTGATTGACATTCTTATCTATGATATGGGTATATATATCTCCCAAATATTTAATATCCTGCATAACAATTACGGTTACCTACATCAGGGGATTCCCTTTGTGATATATACTTTTTTCATAATAATTCATTTGCAATCAACAGTGCAGTGTTGACGCTTGTATTACGTGATTTTTTTTTATTTAACGGGTAAATTTAATTTCGAGACTGGCGTCTTACAGCCGCATGGTATTCGTCGATCATTTCGTTCGACAATACAATCGATCGAAAAAAAAAATTGGTGCACGCGATCTGTAAATCAATTCATATAATTTGGACTGATTTACTGGCAAGAGGAATAAATCTCGTTCTAAAGACTAAACAACAAGAAAAATTTCGACTGAGAATGCGAATAGTCGAAACGATTTTATTGAAAAATTTGGATTCTCATTTTGGCGACGCAATCCTGGAAGTTGGAGATATATTATTTGCTACAGTAATAGCTGGACCATTGAGCATTATAAATTGGAAGGCAACATGGAGTCTGATGGACATATACTTGTATCCAGAAGATTACTTTATGAGTGCTCTAGTAACAGCAGCATTTGGAATAATGTTTGGTCTCGTTCTTTATATTTTTCAAAATCAATTCAGTGACAATCTAACCCCAGAAAGTGGGAAAGTGAAATTCTTTATTCTGACAAGGTTGTACACATATTTCGCTAGCATTTCAAACGTTGCAGCATGCAGGGGAGTTTGGAACTTGCTGGACTGTTTGCACCAAGATCCAGCGTCAGTTATTTTTACCACAGTACTGTCTACTGTCGCTATTACGTCAATTAAAGCTTTGAGGAATACCATATCAGCCCCATATTGTGTTGTTTCGGATGAAGCTGAAGGATACTTTGATGCACCAACATTTTATCGCAAGGTATAGTAGGCAGACAGATCATATTAATATCGCGATCAAAACAACTACTGAATTTGATAAATGTCTATAGTACCTACTGCATTATCGATATTATTTTGTGTGTGTGTGTGTGTGTGTGTGTGTGTGTGTATGTGTGTGTGTGTGTGTTCTTCTTAATAACGAGATAGGTAATATTAAGTATTTTGATTTTTTATTAAGATATAATATTTTGATAACGGGTAGCAAGATGGCTGCTAAATTGAATTTCATCATTAACATGATACATTTCATAAATGATAATGGTTTTGAGACAAATCAATTGACATTATTGTATTATATCATTATCGTAATTATCGCAACTGTTTTAATTTCGTTGGTACCTTTTCCAAGCGTCGGCATATGCCCCTTCACTTGTAACATGCCATACTATGTAGGGTGTGTTGTTGTTTATTTATCATTGTTCTAATTTTTTCCCCCAAAGGCAGACACATTTTTTGCGAGCATCTAGCTAAGTTCAGCTTTTTAAATGTAATTTTTAGTTGAGACATTCGTGGGGCCAGGCTTTTACTATTACCGATATTCAATAGTTTAAAATAATTGATATAATTATTTTAAAAAAATAGGTAACGACGCGGACACTTAGTTCTTTTTATGTCACGTGATATTACATAACAGTATGATTTATGCCCGAATTCACCAAGAGTTCCTATATTTAGGGGACCTTTTAACGTGTTTTAGGGGATGGTTTTATATTGAAACAGTCCCGTAAGTAGCGTTAAAAGGTCTCCTAAATTATAGGGGCTCTTGGTGAAATCGGGCATTACTCTGTGACGTGTAAGCAAATGTCATAAAATTAATCATACTTTAGTTATTTTATCAAGTTCTTATATTTTTCTGGATCATTCCATTCATAACATAATAGCAAGTCTTTTATTACTAGTTTTTGTAGATTTCTTTTTATTACATTATGATATTATTGCTATCAAATCATTATAATTATTTGAGTCAATACAGCTGTTATTTTTTATTGTAATATACTATAAGGAATGTTTATACTACGTTTACTATCACAACACACAATAAATTACACCGATTTTAATTTAAATGCATTGTTTATTTCTTTCACAAATAATGTGTTTCGTAATTTACGACCCTGAGTACAGTTATTATGCACAACAGCCGGTTAGCATTGATATTATTAATTAAAAGAAAAAGGATTTTCAAAATATGGCTTTTTAAGTTGTTTAAAGATATAATACGAATAGAAAAAATCGATTTTAATAAAGTTTTAGTGCAAGTTGTCTTATTTTTGAAATAGGTGCAACATGTTTCTGAATAACTTATTTTAATTTTACTAACAAACATGGTTTTTCAATAAAATTAGTAAACAAGTGGAAAGCTAATAACTTACAGGGTCAATATAAAAACAAACGGTTTTTTTTAATTCTAGTCATTTGTATGCGTTATAAACAGTGCGGGCGACAACACACAACTTTGCGAAACACCAGATGGACCGCTTATGCATCCGAAAATATTGCACTGTCATCGATCTCCTTTGGTACAGTAATAAAAAAAGCTGGCAGCTCAGTATAATCTCACAAGCAGACCATAGAATATTACTACATATTCTCTTCGCCATGAGTTTAAAAATTACGATTTTAACAAACATGTTCAAACTTGTATGTAGTACTACAGAAACCTTACAAGCTTAACCAAAAAAATTGTGACATTAAAAAAATGAAGCAGTTTTACTTAGTTTTGTTTTACTTTATAAAAAAATAGACATGAGTTACAAGATGGCGAAATTCAACCTGAATGTTACTAATTCTCATGTATCTAACAATATATTTTTTGCGAAAAAAATATTTATGAACATTTACTCGAAAAATCACGTATCCTCAGTCCAGTCCTATAATCTAAACAGATATAATTATTAAAGACGGACGGATTTAGTTACATGATAATTTCTATATATACAGAAGGAAGTAAACATACAGAATAAATTTTAAACGATAAGGCTGGGACTTAGATTAGCGATTGCGTTTACTTGCTTGTATTAAAATATCATAAAAATTATCACAGTCCAATCACATTTTCACGAGTTAGCAATCGAAAGTGATAATAAATTGTTTATTGCAGACTACAAAAGAAACGGCCTTGTACATCCTGGATTGTGTGTTCTCCGTGACCGTGGTTGGGTCATTGGTGGTGTTCGTTTGGCGAGGATCATGGGCGTTGCTCGACATATTCCTGTACCCTGACGATCAAGTGAAATCCTGCTGGACTTCTTTGGTAAGTTTGAGATCTATAACATATTCGAAATACTACAATCTTAAATTATGAACTTTAAAAGGATTACTGAATATATTTATATCACCCCAACTGAACTAAAATTTGCATTTAGAAAACCCTCATGAAAACCTCTACTGCTGCGTCTTCTTTTGGTTTGTTTAGACTGTCCGTAATTCTTCTAGCTTGCTACTTTTTTATTTAAAATGATTATACCATTCTCTCTATCTCTTAACTGACCTTTCTCCCACGGAAAGCCATCTCAACTCCTTTAAGTGGCAATCATCATTGTTTCTTACTGAATCTAGCAAAGAAAATTTTCAGTCAAAAGAGATTATCCACACTGCTATTTAGATAGTAATAAGAATTTGCATACAGTTTGATTTGTTTTTTTTTTGTTTTATGCACATACGGTTGTTTTTTTTCTGCTGGCCCAAAGGTTGACTGGTAAAGATTGCGGAGTTCATTAAGCTCACATTTTGTATTTCATATTCTGTAAATATGATATGTAAAAAGTTGAAACAAATAAAATATATGGTCTAGCCCGGTGACGTTGTTAAAGTAAATAGACGTACACAATAGTAGTCATTTCGAAAAAAAAAATATACTAAGGACAGATAATATTTTTCCGCATATGGGTCATGTATTACTTGGCACTGAGTCAGTGACCACTTACGCTCGGATCAATTGGCGCTTCCTCTACTGTCCCCGCTTCATGTACTACGACGGTTCCACTCGTCACTCGGATTCGATTTTAAGGTCGTTAATGATTATAACGTGATATAACTTAATTTTGATTTATTTATTTATGGACTCTTTATTTATACACAAGTATCCCACAGACATCTAGTATACATACGTACTTATCTATTTAAGAGATCTCTTCCGGCAAAACTTGTTAGTACTGAAAGCTATCAAACTTTATGCTTTCTTTGTCCATCCCATCAAGCTAGCAAAATCCAAATTGGTCAATAACAATTATATAATGGGTTGTAGATTTCCGTTCTGCAACTTGTCCAGGGATCCACCGCCTTACTTACTCCTGTGGCCATAAGCTCAATGTCATCTTCCGGTCCGGAGGGTGCGTTAGCCAGTAGACTTGCATAATTGCTTAACACTAAGCCATATGACAGCGACGCACCTTCAACATCTATGGTGTCAATAGGCCACGGTAGTCTCTTACCATCAGGATAACCGTGTGTTTATTTGCTGTCTTATTTAACTTATAATCAGTTTGTTTATAAAGTACAGTTCCTACGATTTGGTACGTTTATAGAACCCACTAGGTAATATGAAAAATTAATCTATGTCCTTCTCCAACTGCTAAAGTATTTCTATGTTAAAATTTATTAAAATTGGTTAAAGGTTAAACTATTTTGATATGAAATCCAAAACATACACATGTTTGCATCTATAGCATTAGGGAGATTTGGGAGGCCAATCATAAAAGTATTATCTGGTATTATCTTAATAAATGACATAATATGTGACGTATTGGAACACATTCTGAGATGATTCTTATATAATTAGGCTATCTTCTTCGAATCGCATCACGCTCCAACTGTTATGCTTAAGTTCGACTTTCCCTGCCAGCCTGATATTAGTTCTCTTTTCTTTATTAGTACATGTATTTCAGGTCGTAGTTTTTGGGAATGTCATATTTGAATGCAATGCAGCAATTAACTGCTTTAGCATCTTTCTAAATTATTTGATTAACATATGTAAATTACAAATCTTTATCTTTATCTTATCTTATTAATATTATAAATGCGAGAGTTAGTTAGTTTGTTTGTTACTCCTTAACCGATTTACTACTAAATCGATTTTCGTTTTGTAGGTTGCAGGGTGACTTGGATTAACACATAGGATAGTTTTAGAATGTACCTGTGGGATAACGCAGGCAACAGCTAATTAATATATAATGCGAAAGTTTGTATGTTTATTTGTTTGTTTGTTACTCTTTCACGAAAAACCTGCTGAACCGATTCATGAAATTTGGTCGACCATAGAGGGTAACTTAGATTAACACATAGGATAGTTTGGATCCCGAAAATATATTCCTGTGGGATCATTAACCAATCGGGCAACTGGTTTGTACATATACGAGTTTTGCTATTAAAAGTGTTACTAAAGTTGATGTGGTTCTCATGTGGAAGTCTTGATGCTGAATTTCCTCTGAACATGTTAATTAATCATGCATAAAGATGTTGATCTGTGATGTCTAAAAATAGCAAGCGTATTACCTAATTGAGATGCTTCTGGACGTTACCTAATAAGATAATCACACCCCTCATATACAGGTGGATGTTCATTTACATACAACGAAATAACTTTTGTAACATTTGTGTTTAGAACATTTTTTTACCTTGTTATTTTAGTACCGTATCCGGGCTCGTTTGTGACTTCGATTACATAAATATAACTTTATTTATTTATAGTTTATCTCACCATAGTTAAAATAACTTTTGTAACTTTTATTTTCTTCTTTAAGAAATTTTATTATATAATACGTTAGAGTAACAGTAATAATTATTTCTATCCAAAAATGCATCAATTATTAAGCTTATATTTTTTCATGTACTACGCACTGCTTGCTACGTACGTTCTACGGGTCTACGAAAAGAAGTGTTCACATCTACGTTCCGCACATAATTCACACTAATAATGTATAAATAAATAATATAAACAATATTTTTGTCTTAAAAGTTTCATCAATTCAAAAAAGAAAATCTTAAACTTTTATTTATAAAAATCTAAAACTTTTGAAAATTTCCAATACATTTATTTGTTATTAAAAAGTACGTCTTCTCGTGTAACCTCGTGTACCACTACGGTACTATGTTAAATCCATTTGAAATCTTTAAACCTTGTCAAGTTAAAACAATAACTTGCTATCTTTACTTATAAAACAATATTTATTCCCCAACCATTTTATTTATTACATATTAAGTAAAAAAAAACATATTAAGTATTATTTTAAATTCCTTTTTTCATTTCAATCTCAAAGATTAACTCAATACCTTTATTTTTGAAACAATGCGTTTAATTTTGTTTAATACAAGTATACATATAATATAATGACACGTTACGTTACGTTACTTGTAGTGTTATGTGTATGTAATGGTCTCAATATTTGAGGTAATAGTACACTAAACTCGAAGTTTGTATCATCCTGTAGTTAAGCTATAACAATTCCTATTACCCACCCACATGGTGCAATTCAATGTCATGAACAATTCTCAGGAGATTTGAGATCATTTTACTTAAAGGGAAGAACACATAATCATTTTATTCACGGAACATTTATCATATTTGCAAGTTTGCGTTTGCAACAACAAAGTATTAGTATTAGTGACGAAATTATCGCTTTTAACAGCTGCCTAGCTGTTGGCACATATTAATCAAAACAACCACCTGCACAGAAATCGAAATTTTGTAGGCATATTGATATATCATGTAACCAACCCCTTGCTGCTTGTAATTTAGGCCACTGGATTATAACAGTACAGACTGACATAAAAAGTATAGTTTGAGATGGCAGCGTAGTTAAAAGTGGAATCTAAAATTTAGGCCATAGGAATGCAACGTGCTAATAATTTTTCTTAAATATAAATATCAATTGCTATTCGTTAGTCTCGCTAAAATTCGAGAACGGCTGGACAAAATTTCACTTATTTCGGTTTTGAATTATTTGTGAACATCCAGGGAAGGTTTAAAAGATAAGAAAAAAGGAAAACCTGCAAGGAAACTAGAAAAAACAACATTTTAAGTTTCCTCTTACAAGCAGAACGGGGTGGAACGAAGTTCATCGGGACAACTAGTTATTTATATATTTCATTTTTAATAATAGTTAATACGCGACTGTTATCTCTATATGCTATAAAAACAACAATAAATAAACGTTAAGCCCTTTAAATTACTATTTCCTTTAACATTAGGTATCACTAGCGTTAACATCCTTCATGAAATAAAATTAATACTTATCTAAAACTGTTATCTAAGACTGTCATCATTATTTTCAACGTCAGAAATACAAATAGATTTTTTTTTATTCTTTACTGTACATTGTCAATAGGCATGAACATATAAAACTATGACAAAAGAAAAATGTATAAATGGCAATCGTAACATATTTTTTTATCTGTAACTGATTCCAGAATCAAAAAGTCGTCGTAATGTTTTTGTTTTTAATTGCTGTACGAAATTTGTCCAATACTTTTAATTTTGAGGTTTCTTTTTTTGAAAGGGAATCACGACTTCCAAGAGGTAGTTCCATATTTTGATTAATATTCGGCAAGTGGGTTATGAGTTTAATCATGAATTTAATATAGTGGTTTACCTCGACGTTGTAATAATAATTAAATTAGTCATTTTTTGCAATTTAAAATTATTATTTATGCAATGTACATAGTACAATACAAATAAGTACAAACATTTAAGATATTGATAATGTAACAAAAAAATACAAATGACGCTAGAAATGGATACTGTTTGTTTTTAGAGGCTATAATTTTTGTAGAAGAGGATACAATATAATACTGAAAATTATTAGATTGAACTTATTTGTGTGAATATAACAGATAAACACGGCTATCAACCGGTCGTTTCCACTGCTTGTCAAACAGTTTATATTTATACTGTTTGTTATTCCTAAGCACATACAATTAAACTTAACTTTGTCGTAGTTGATCCAATAAATAATAAAACTAGATAGTTCGTTTGTTTAGGATTTAGCTAAGGCGCCACCGACGTTATCGTCTCCTATGATAGATAGTTGTTTTGCTTCTTGTCTTTTATAGGTTCAAATTAAAAGTGTTTAAGGTTTTGACATTTTCTTTTTCATTCTTCTTTTATTTTATTTATGGAGGGTAGAGGTAAGGAGAACCATCTCTATGTGTGAAAAAGTGTCCAACTTTCAGCACTAAATAACAGTTCAAAAATCCTACAGAATGGCGCTAGCGTAGGCACAGGGTATGATATGAATTAAGCAGTTTTATTAAATAATATGTAAATATTATTTAATATATATATTTAACTTAATATTTAACTTTTATATATATTTAACTTTTATATATATTTAACTTAATACATATTATTTTATAAAATTTCCTGACTCAGCATACTTCAATCAGTTAAAAACTGCTTAATTCGTATCATACCCTGTGCCTACGCTAGCGCCATTCTGGAGGAGTTTTGAGCTGTTATTTAGTGCTGAAAGTTGGACACTTTTTAAGCTTTCTCCCATATGAGACGGTTCTCCTTACCTCTACCCTCCATAATTTTATTGCAACCCTAGAAAAGCGCACCTTCCTCCTTCAGCCGCTCCGGCCAACCTCATTTTTTTCAATTTGTCGCCTTGGGACAGGCTAAGACTTTGTGGCCAGGCTGCCACTTCTTCCGTTATTTTAGAATTTGTTTTTCAACATTTTCACATTTAACCTCATTTATTTCAAAATAATCATAAGCCGTAAGGGTTGCTTAAGCGGTGCCTAAGCCCATAGAATGAGATTGGCAATAATGAAATAATTCACAATACACCAATTCCTTCTTGAAATGGCAGTTATAATTTAGTTGTACCTACTTTAGATGACATATTTTTCATTTTAATAATTACAATAGCGGAGTTTTGGCGCCATCGAGAAAAAAGATGGTCGTAGTTGCTGTTTCACTTATCTTGACAACATCATCATTGATGATTA
>NJDC01009731.1:0-17438 GCA_002245475.1 Calephelis virginiensis
AGGAAGACCCCATACTTGAGATCCCGATCACTGACGAACCCCTTAACAAATTTCACTGACAGATTTGCCTTACAATAATAGGAGACATTAAAAAACGTACCACAGCGACAAAACCTTTTGACACACACACACACGAACACATATACAGGTTTCAGAATCCACTTTGGAACAAGACGTAGTCAATGACATTAAAGAATACGTAAATCCCAAGATAAAAACAGCCCTTAAAATCACCCCACCGTTAGGCATGTATTCAATTATACCCATCCTCCAGCGTAATTTTAAAAGCTCCTCCATGAACCTAGTATTAACAAAAGTCGGGCTAGAGGATGTCAAAGAATACTTAAGACAGCAGGAAATAATAAAACATTATCACGAGGGAAAGACTAATCATAGAGGAATTAACGAATGCTACTCATCACTGTCCCGCCGTTATTACTGGCCTAAAATGAAGGAGGAAGTAACAAAGTATATAAACGAATGTACTGTGTGTGGACAGACAAAATACGACAGAAATCCTATTAGACCCCAATTCAATATTGTACCCCCAGCTACTAAACCCTTTGAAATAGTCCATATGGATGTATTCACCCCGATGACCGAAAAATACCTGATATTCGTAGACTCCTTCTCGAAATACGGACAAGCCTATCATTTACGCGACGGTACCCGAATTAGTATTTTACAAGGACTGTTGACTTATTGTACACACCACGGCTTACCTCTGACCATAGTAACGGACAACGGAACCGAATTTACAAACCAATTATTTTCTGAATTTATAAGATTACACAAAATTAACCACCACATGACCTTAGCAAATTCTCCTAATGACAACGGAATCGTTGAAAGGTTTCATTTGACTTTACTTGAACACTTAAGAATACTAAGACTTAAACAAAAAGACACACTCCAACCATCAATCAAATGCCCTACGCGTTGCTGGCTTATAACAGCTCCGTACACAGCTTCACTAAATGTAGACCTCACGATATTATACGTGGACACTTTGACCCTAGGGACCCCCTAGACATCAATCTGACCGAACACCTAATGCAACACTATATAATTACACATAGAGATCAGATGAAAACAGTATACGAACTAATTAATGAATTCACGACGGAAAACCGAGCAAACCTTATGACCAATAGAAATAAGGATCGAGAACCCGAAGTCGAATACCAACCCGACCAACAAGTTTTTATAAAGAACCCCATAGCCAGCCGACAAAAGTTAGCACCACGTTATACACAAGACACAGTTCTTGCCGACCTCCCTATTCATATATATATGTCTAAAAAGAAAGGACCTATAGCTAAATCTCGACTCAAACGTGTACCTAAGACTTAGACATTGTTTCAGGTTTCGACTATTGTTACTCGTCCATCTGACCATGGCGTCTGAAATACGACTTAAACATCTTGACAATGGACCTGGACTCTTACCGTTTAAACTTGGGCCGACTAAACTTATATCACTCCTTTATACAATATATAGAGCTAACCAACTTAGACAGCCAACTTGACTCAATTTACAGCCAAATTAATTATTTTAAGATACAGCTTAATAATTACACCTTGCCAGTGTTCGAAATTCAAATAGATTATTTAAATAGTAAACTCAGTAAGATAACTTCACAATCAAAGAGTTTACAACCCAACCGCATTAAAAGAGGACTAATAGATGGACTTGGATCCTTTATCAAAAGCATAACTGAAAACCTAGACCATTCCGATGCCGAAAATTATAATAACGCTATTAAGATATTAGAGAAAAACAACGAAAGACTAGTTACCGAAATCAATAGCCACATCAGTCTTAATAAAGAGTGGATGTCGCAATACTCTCAGCTAATGACAGACATAACAGACAACCAACGAAAAATAAATGAGACATTAAGTTTAATATTGGATAGAGATAATTTTTCTGAGATGAGATTTGCCAAATTCGCTCAGCTCTTAATTATAATTACAGAAAACGTAGACGATTTATACTTAGAATTAGTAAGGTAAGAAAACATTTTAGCGTTTAGTCAAGCAGCAAGCACCCATCATAGCATGCTTAGTATAGACAATTTAGAAAAGATGATCTTTAGACTTAAAAACATCTATGGTAATGATCACATATTAGATGCCGATTTAAGAGACTATTATAGTATAATTAAACCCGGTAGCTATTTTCTTAATAAGCGCATAGTAGTAATTTTTAAATTTCCTATAATATCACCTAAAATAATTCGATCTATACCGCCTCTCCATCGTTCCTAACAAAAACTATCAAACCTTTATACACCCATATCCCTTAATGGCAACCGATGGAGAACTGTTCATGTACATGGAGGCTGAATGCCCGAAGTTTAGCCACTACCTATTGTGCGAGGAAACTATTAACCAGCAGTTACGAGAGCAACCTGACTGTATTCAAAATATCATCATCAAGCAAACCTTAGACGAATCATGCAGACCCATAATCATAAATTTTACCAAGGAAGCCATGGAGCAGTTAGATGACCGCCACTACACCTTCGTGTTTCCTCAACCAACCAAAGCAGAATTAAGCTGTGATCGACAGGAATTTGAATTTCTTTTCGGAAGCTATCTCGCTACGATCCCACCCGATTGCTCTCTGCGTACGGACGGTATCACCGTTATCAATATTAATGACGAGTTAAGGGGCCAACCCCTGAAAATAACCAACGTCATATCTACATACGATTTGAGGCCAAGCGAAATCCCACATTTAACTCTCAACACCATAAATCTGAGAAAGCTGCATCATCTGGAGGATAGACTAATTATTCAAAAACCAATCACTTTGGACCATGTGGACTCGTCAATATACCACACAACGATACCATTATACTTACTTGCATTGGCTGCGGCGGCATTTGCAGTCATCATCATCCTGCGACGAAACATACGACAGATTAAAGATGGAAGCTGCAAGCAGATCAATCAAGAAGAACACCCTTATGCAGTCCCCGGCCAATCCGGAACACAAGGACCTATACCAGCAACATTTTCGCTGAAACTCCTCAAATAGTTGCTGCTCTGGGGGTGGAGGTGTTACATCCCTACCGTGTATAACGAACGCTGACACCGCGCGTCGCACCAAGAGCCTAGCAACCGAGTTACACAAGTTTTGCGCAAGAAAGCGAGTCAGCAGTTTGAAACTCAACTTTTTCCCACATTATAGCAGGCATTCAATTTCTGTATCCGGCATCGAACAGTGTTGTTTCATAGTTATGTTTTGTACACGGGGAATAAATGCACCTACTTTTTTTCTTTTGTTTCTCAACAGTTAACAAGACATAGGGATCTTCTATGAAATCAAAACGTACTTCTGTTTAGTTGTTTGGAACCCTGCTTTTGTGACGACACATATACGTCGCATTTGATAAACAAAAAGAAATGAGATCTGAGCTCAAAATCACGTTTGAAGAATTAAGACATTTTCTACGATTGCACCTTGGCCAAATCGATTCATGTTAATGTCTGGGTGAATGGTTACCCTAGTGTAGATTCTTTTAAAGCCTTACACTTAAATTAGACGTTTGAACTTCAAGGAAATGACCTCTGGCCCAAATCATGTTAAATGATTTTTGACGCATCAACAATCAACCATTAAATTAAAGTGTTCCAAAAATCAACGCCAATCATCGGTTTGGTTATGTCTACCACGATAAAACGCAACTGAACGTCCCAACGTAGGCCCCTCTTTAAATTTAGGTACCCGTACGTTGCTGCAAACCGTTACGTGGTGGTTACACTGTAACCGTACGGTTGTGCAACTGTCGTACCGTTTGCTGCAAAGAGTTCATATTGTGTTTTCTATCATGACTCATGGCCCTGTGATCCGGGCACATGGAAGTACGCAGACGTCGGAACGTCGGATCTATTAGGTATAGTATCTTATTCTTGAGATCCGTTATGAAGAGCGGCCTGTTGATAATGGACAGACACTATCCGCTACTCACGCTTACCTATGGCGTTTCTCGGCGTGAAGCTGTGCAGCTGCTCGCATTTTCTTGCCCTGTACCCGAAGCGGTAGTGATTAAAGCAGTGAAGATTCCCTTTGGCCGTTGTTTCCCTTTTCCCTTTGGCTTGTGGACTTAGATTTTTTTCTGCGTGGATCTGGACGTGGAATATATAGAAGACGCGGAATTTTGACCGGTGGAGGTGGTACCTGTCCTGTAGCATCATGGTTTCTAATTGTCGTGTCAACTTGTCTATCCTGCTTCTTAGATCGTTATATGGCAGACCAGACATTGGCGGGTTGTCCCTAAACACCTAAGCCACCACTTGCGGTACCAACTCATACACTAGCTCGGCTAAGCTTTCTAGCTTTTGTTCTTTTCGTAATGCGACGATTGTCTGTAGCCTATTTAGAAGCCCTGTGGACCAGATAGTGTAAATTAAATTCTTCGGCACGGATTCTCCACCCAAATTTTTAAAATTCGTAAAAATTAACAGGGTCTCCTATCGCCTAATTTTTGGTTCCTCAATAATTGACTTATTTTACGCTATCTAAATGCTGGTAGCCGCTTAAACAGTTTTACCTTAAGCCTTATTTACCTACGGCAGATGGAATTGTTTGTTGAATCACTCGCAATATAAGATTAACATGATAACTAAGTTTTAATTCCCCTTGGACAAATAAAAAATAATATGAAATATTAAGACCAAACTAAATTACTTATGGATATGTACTTCTGATACTTCTGATAATCTATAATAGTGTAAGACAATAAAGAAAGATTTCAGTGTTTCATCACGCTATAAGAGATAGAAGGAACACAAACTAATTAGACTTTTAAAAGAAGATGGTTGTAGTATTTTCGTCTGTTGAATATCGTGTCTATAATGAACAAAATTAGTTAATTTAGATGTAGTGTAGTAATTCTATTTTTGTTCAGTTATAGTGTTAAAAACGTATGAAGAAATAAGTCTATTGTGTATTTTCTCATTGGCACCACATCTCACAAAATGAGTTTTACTAATGAAGTTATCGCTCTACTTAAGAGATGACATTCATTAGATTTTAGTTAATAAAAATAAAAATATATAAATGAAAACAAAAATTAAAAATATGAATGTCAAAGGAAAAATATACTGTCCTGTCCAAGAGTAAAGTAACTGTCCATAAAGGAATGTCCTGTATAGGTATATTATTATACCCTTTGAATATACTTTACGCTTAACGCTTACGATAGTGATACTGAGTAAATAGAAAATAAATACCGAGAAAAAGAATTTATTGTCATTTAGGGAAGGTGTGACAGCATGGCTAAAAGGTCTCAGTCGGTACCAGAAAGGAATAAACTAACTTAAAAAAAGAGTGAGTTTTGGCTCCATTGCGAAAGATGATGGTCGTAATTATTGAATTTTGTGTAAATTATGAGTAAAGTGGTATTAGTTTAATTTTGTTCGGATAAAGTGTACAAGTGAAATATTTATGAATAGATTAGTGTATCGCATATTTCCTCGCTGCCGCTAAATCTCACTAAATGAGCTTGAGTAACGAAACCTTCGCTTTACTCAAGACCCTGACATGACTTTGACTCATGACCTGAAATTATTAATAATTTAGAGAATTTATTAATACGGAAGACGTGGCAGCATGGCCAAAAGGTTAGCCGCCCCAGAAAAGAACAAATCAACTTAAAAAAAGTAAGAATTTTGGCGCCATCGTGAAAGGTCATAGTTTTTTCGTAATTATCAAACTTCATGTAAATTATGAGTAAAATACTTAATTTAGGAGGGAAGGGAGATCTTCGTCGCCGAGACCGGCGGCGACGGTGTAGAGTAACGTCTTGTGAATTTGTGTTCGGGTTGGGAGTCTTGCGTTAGCCGCGGTTAATAATAACACGTTGCGGAGTCTTCAAAGTTTGGTGGGCACGTTCGCGGCCGAGGTGTGACACGCGGGTGCTAACACCGGGTTCGGGTGGGCAGCCGTTATTTCAATATGTGTACTGAAGACATGGCCTAAAGGTCTTAGCCGGCCCCAGAAAGAACCAAATGAAACTAAAAAAAACAATAATAACTTCACTTTCATAAGTAAACTTCATACAAAATTCGGGTTTGCTATGTATCTATGGAAGTCCCGACTCAGATTACGTAGTATTTATATACTCTTTGCCATCATGAATGAAGATGGTCGTAATTTTTTCATAATTATTGAGTTTAGTGTAAATTATGAGTAAAATTAGTTAATTTAGGTGGGAATTAGTTTAATTTTGTTCAGTTAAAGTGCACAAATGAAATAATCATGAAGAAATTAGTGTATCCTGAATTTCCTCGCTGCCAAATCTCCCAACGTGAGCTTGTGTAAAGTGACCACCGCTTAACTCAAGACCGTGACGTGACTTTGTAAATAGTGACTAATGACTGTATAAGAATTAATTAATACGTAAGACGTGGCATCATGGCCTAAAGGTATTAGCCGGCCCCAGAAAGAGGCAAATTAACTTAAAAAAAGTAAAAAATTAAAAAAAAGTAATAAAGCTAGCAAAATTTATGAACAAAATATTATTTAGTAGTGCATATTATAAGTTTGTGCTAATTAGTAATTACCTACTTTAAGTTTGAATTGATAAATAATTACCTAACACTGAAATAGCATTTATCCATAACTCTTAATTAAACTTCGTCTTTACAGGGGTTATTTTTTTATAACCCAGAAAAATCCAAAATGCCTTTAGATTATCGTAGATTTAACGGCCCAGACGATAGTATACCATATAAGCTTTTTACTGAAGGTTATCGTAAAAGTTATAAAGATTTGTTAAGTGATTTATGTGATGATAATGGCTTGAGGAAAGATGGGCGTCGCTTGGACGAAGCACGAAGCTTGTGTATGTTTTGTATGTGATTTATGTGACTAGTCTTTGAGTAAAATTTATTTATACATACAATTTATTAGATTTCCCATATTTTTTTCAGTTGCAAGAACGGATATGGTTTCACAGGCTAAAGGTTCTGCTTACATTGAACTAAAAAAGACGAAGGTTATTTGTTCTGTCTTTGACCCTAGAGAAATAGCACACCAAAATGAATTTAGGTATGTTTTGTAAATTATGATTACTTACACACAATATGGATTGGTTATTTTATGTTTAAATGATTTTTATTTATACTAACTTATTTTGGGTTATTCATTATTTTTGTTAGTTGTGTAAAGAAAAAACAATTGTGCTTTGTTTTCTGGATAATGGATTAACCTGTTTCACTGTTAGTTTTTTATTTCTATCATCTTTCAGTTTCTTAAATAATAGTTTTTGTCCCACACTACTTAAATTTCACTGCTTTCAGTACATTGGGTCAAATATATTGTGAAGTAAAATTTGCCCCATTTTCATGTCCTCGGAAAAGACGCCTTCATGCTCCTGATATAGAAGAAAGAGCATTATCAGCAGCATTGAGGAAAGCTTTAGAACCAACAGTATGTCGACATCTTTTTCCTAACTATCAGGTTTGTATAACAGTATTGCTAGTCTAACACTTTCAGTCAAAATTTTTAAAGAGAAAAACTATGTATTTTTTTCAATTTACAAAATGTTTTATTAGAAAAATAAAATAAGTTTAGTTGGTGTCCAGCAGAATTATAACCATTGACACTAGTTGTGTTAATTACCAATGAGGATATTATAGTGAAATATAAATATTTATTAAAAAAAACTTGACAGTTATAAAAGTATTTTTTTAATTAATTGTTTGCATGAAATTAAAATTCAAGAATGAAATAATATTTATCATTGTTTCAGATAGATGTGTTTGTTTATATCCTAGAAAATGATGGAGCCTGTTTAGCTGCAGCAATTAATGCTGCTGGTTTAGCATTAGCAGATGCAGCAGTTCCCATGTATGATTTAATTACTGCTAGCTCTGTGGCAGTAATAGGAGATAAAATTATTGTAGATCCTAATGAAGCTGAAGAGCATTTAGCTATGTTAAGTCCAGAGATTGATGGCACTAATCATGGTGTTATAACCATGTCAATGTTGCCAGTATTAAATCAAGTGGCAGACTTTCGTCAAATTGGGTCAATGGACTTGGATTGTGTTACGAAAGTAATGGATATACTGGAAAAAGAGTGTGGGAATATTATTCCATACATACAACAAGTAATTGTTTTAAAAGTTGTAAATTCATTCAAGCAACAAAAAAATTTTGAGGAAGAGGCAAAAGAAAGAGAAGCAGCTTTAAATGAAAAATTGAAAGAATGGAAAGCTCTATTAAATTCTGGATAAAATTATTTTTTAATGAACTATAATTTATTTCTCTTAATAAAAACCCTTAAATTTTGTCCATTTTAATAATCGTTTTTGACAGCTTGTGTAATTCACACAATTTTTACATTGTCTGACATTTTTTTATTTTTACTGATATTGTGTGATTTTTTACCTGCTGTCAAAAAATTATTAATAAAGAATGGAAAATGAGAAGGCAAGGCTAAAAGGATATCAATTAAAAAAATATATACTTCTTAACACTTTAATGTATGAGAGTGGTCCGATCAACTCAGGACTGTTTGTTTTAAAATTACGTCCATGATCCGTGATTTGCATGTACCACTGAATAAAATAATACTTTAGGTACCCACACATGTATGATTTGCTGATGGGGATGCAGAGTGTAGGCAAGGCAGGTGACCTTAGCTGTGCAAAAGAATAGGTGCCATCAAGCACTGCATGAGTGTGAAAAGTTAGTGTTGACACTTTGAAAAAAAGAACTAGCAACCGAAGACACAAAGAAACAATATTTTACAGCCCTGATTGTAATATGCACTCTTGTATTACAACCCTTTACTATAAATTATGAATGCTGTCCTGCAACTCATTTGGCTCGGGATGTACCACCTTAACCATTCCTGTTGCCATAACGACTGTCATGTTACAGTCCAGTAAATTTACTTATTTGGGCCTAACGCCTCAGCCACAACTTGCACCTACGTCTATGGTGTCTATAGGTCATTGTTATCACTTACCATCAAGAAAGCAATGGGTTTGTTCACTATCGTATCAGATAATAAGAAATATTTGCAAAAAATCTTTTAGTTTTATATAGACTTAATAAAAGAAACTCGCTGGATAGGTTTGGTTTAGTTGTTAATTATATTTCAATTATTTTTATGTTGACGAATTTAGGCCTTTCCTAAACATACTCGTATCTTGCATTACTCTGCTGTTTTGTAGCCAGCCAGAAATGAAAACCCAGTAGGTATCAAATTTTTTTAATTACTGACTTGCCTCACTGAGAAACTAAAGAAAAAAAGTACCTTTACTCACATACATACCAGGGCACCCACGTCTAGCTGAAGACACCAAGTCCCACAATGTGATAGATGGCAAGCCTAACGCCAATCGGGCACATATCCAATCCTGGGCTACATTATTTATATTAAAAAATATACATTTTCTAATTTTTATGTAGCAAGACCCGGAGATCAAACCCGGGATCTCAAAAAGTCAAGTCCGATGCTGGACTGCTAGGCCACAGAGGCGACAATTTATTTACTAATGTGAGTATATTTTAAAAGGTAGTCTTAAGGTTGGTAAAGGTCTAACCTTTACCAACCTTAAGACTACCTTATTTTATACCTTTGTGTCACTTATTTGACCTCCATTCAGTCACAACGAAGAAAATTAAAAAGTAAAACTAATATCTAGCACATGATCGCTTCTTTACAATTTAATTAAACTCAGATATGTAGAAAATGCAAGTTAGTCATATTTTAATAAATTTGTACTTAAAGACACAGTATCAAGTATGAAAATTTCACTAGTATTATTAAAAATAAAACTAGTACCTATATCAAATTTATATTATTAAAAAATGTGTATGTTAATGCTTAGTATATATTAGTCTTCAGGTTTTTCTGGTGGTGGTCCACAAGGCTGCAACATTCGTTCCATTAGGTTGAATTTAACTCTAGCTTTGGATTCATTCTCCACTATAGCAAAGTAGCTGAGTAAGTCAGGATGGCCCATGTAACTGCAACATGAATCTCTGTGCTGGTTTGTTAACCATTCAAATTTCGTTGTGTCAGCATGTCCAGTACCAATATATTTGCTCTGTAAATGTTCAAGTTGACTGTGAATATTGTATCTTTCACCCATTTTCTGCAATATGTAAAGTACTGTTACTATAAACAATGTTTACAGGTATATTATTAGGATGTTTAACATCGAATAATAAAATATAAGAATCGATATAAAATTACAATAATATACTTATTAAAATAAACCAGTTACCAACAAGCTTCTTTTGTAAAGTGATAAATTCTTGACACAGAAATTTTTGAGGTTAACTTTAGTTGAAACTGTCAATCTAATTCTTAAATCTGAATGATCATCACACAAAAGATGTTAATACTCGGTATTCTTACTACGCTTTTATTTCGAAATTTACATACCTTCACAATAGATACACAACGAACAAGACTAGATTTATTTGTAAACAAAATCGACTTTACAGTTTACAGCCTATTTATTAATATACTTTATGGTTTACAGCACAGAATAATTATAGTACTCCTACAAGAAATTCGAATCATTGTTGCCAACTGTTAATTTCAGTCAGTAGCTAGATCATTTGCAAAAACCGCTAGATTTTCCGTGTTAACATAAAAAACGTTGCTGGAAGTAGCTGATTATAAGTGCTCAGTAGGTACGTACGTAATAAATTTAGCTACAAGTTTTATTAAATTGTAGCTGCCCTAACTGAAAAAAAGCTTGATCTGGCTATAAAGTAGCTAAGTTGGCAACACTGATTCGAATACATACAAATTCTGTGGAATCAAAATGTCTTACAGCGCCATCTTTTGGTGCCCATAAACATAAGTAGATTTTGTAGGATATCCGAACTTCCCTGCCATTGTTTTCTTTGTTTTGGAAATAACAAGATCAAACTAATATTTCAATGATATACATGTTGTAATGTATTAATTAATAAACACAGAAATAGTGAACTGTATATTATAAAAAAAATAAGTTTTATCACTAGGTAAATTAAAAACAACAACATACTAGAACACTTTTTATTTTTACTTGAACTTTAAACAAATCATTCTTCTATTACACACATATTATATTACATCTTTTACGTACTGGGAAATGATACAAACAAAGCTTTTTTATGGTTTCTTTCGACGTTGTTACAAACACAAAAATTATTTCACTATCTCATTTCTCTATGTATATCAGTATCGTTAAACTTTTATTCCGTAATGGAGGAATCAGAGCTATACTTTAAAATATGGAAAACCACTTCAATACGTTAGAATCACAAGAAAATATAGATATTGCGTAAGTACACAAATTCACCATTTTACCTAAATTCCACAAATTCTAAGCTTCGAACCATAGACCATAGATTCCTTAATGCTGCCATTTGTTTTTTGGTCTTAGCACAATTATTATGTCACTTTGAAATTTGAAAACATATTAACACATTTTATTAAGGTGATTAATTTGTTTTTGAAGTTACACTTCTTTTGGTGCGTTAGGAAAAAATGATGAGGGTAAATTTTTACGATGCGCGCGCACACCGTCACGACAACCGACATGATGAAGTTAGCTATAGATAACATTTTAGTTTTTAAAAAGATTTTTATCTTATTACGCCGAAGAAGTATAACTTCTAACGCGTGTACATAAGTACACACGCACTTGTTTTTATTGTGTATTTAATTTTTGTCACACATAATATAGTTTCAGAAATTACTGCCAATCAAGAGAATATTTAATCAGTTTCCATATTTTTGTTTTTGTTTAGTTTTTTAATCTTTTTACCTCGAGTTTAATTAATCTAATTAAGTGAAAAGTTATTATACCATCTTAATAAAAAAATAAATGTTGAAAAAACAACAAAAAGGATAAATGATAAATATTTTTTCTTGGAAATAATTTCTGAATCGTAATTCATTACACACTGTTTGTGGCGTAAGTCAGGATATTTTTTTTTGAAAACTCATTGGTGATGAACAAGAAACGCATTTGTATCGTGAACATACTAATGGTTACTAGCAGTGATTATTAATATTAATAATTTCTGGTAATGATATCATCGGCTAACATCAGTAAAACAAGCATACAATTTTGGATAGTTTGGGGTTAGACCCATTTGTATAATTTTTCTGAGAATCAGTATTTATTTATGGACATGGAGATTAGCCTGTGATTTTTTTTCAACTTTTTAAAATCGTTTCCGAATCTGGCAACATAGCTTTATTTTGTATTAAATTTACTCCATCTCGCGGGTTCCATAGCAAACAATGAAACAGTCTAGTGGTATGTAAATATTGTCGACTTCGCCTGGTTTACAGACAACTTGTAATGGATGTAAACAAATAATACAATGCTTCAAAAATCGATTTTCGTCAATCGATCTCTGACCATAAAACAATCGATTTTACATTTCACTATTTCACAACACATATCGCAGGTTTATTTACAAACCGATTATTTATTTCATATTTACACATGAAAAGTAATTTGCATATTTCGATAGCGTCCATTTAAACTAATTACTTGCTCTAGTTCCTACCAAACATTTAATTTGATTTTGGCATCTTGAATAATGTCCATCAAACAACTTATTTAATTATGACAGCCAATGATGTACAAAATACCCTATACAAAGTATCTTAAATACAAGATTCAAAATCCTGCTAAAATAAATATTTCAGATAGGTACCAAATACAATTTTAAGTTAGATTTAAGTAAAAGTAGCTCTTCAAATACCTTGTCTCTGATCTTCCTTCGGTGAGGCCTCGTAATCATACCCCAAAAAGAAAAAAATGCTCTACAGGAGCAGAGCTCGGCAAGCATTATTTGTAGGGGTTACAAGTTTCATGCGTGTATGAGTATCGGTGGCATCGGAATTTTTCCGCGGATGGATTTTGGTGCAGTTTTTTTATTTGAAAACTGACGTAACCGAAATAGTTCTTAGCTATAATTTATGGTGATCTCTTTAGGCGTTTAAGTTCATCAGCTTAATTGCAGCTCATTCGTAAACATTGGAATGGATTTTGGACTCATTATGCTCTTTTAAGCATGTATGAGATTTAACAGTTGAAACACTAACGAGTGCTGATACAACTGAGCTAGTATAATCATGGAGCTCTAAGATAGCAGACAGGATTACTGAAATGCCTACTGGTTAAACCATCGAGTTGGGATACGTTCGATTCGCCTTAAATAGATCTGTTCATATTTTCTGATGTCGAGAATTTAATAACAATGTCTTGATGAATAAACTGGAAGGTCGCTACGGTATCATTAATGTTGCGTAGTCTTTGCAGTTCTTATAAAGCATATAAAAAAACAGAGGTGTTGTTAGATTAACTTGTTTGTATGTATTTGTGTCATGTGTGTTGTTCTGTGGTATCGTAGCTCGAATTTGATGCGGATTTTTTCATTTGAAGGCTGACGTGTTCGAGATGATTGTTGGCTAAATTACATGTAGGTTTTTTTTGGGGTTTGGTGAAAATTTTAATTTCAAAAACATAAGAATTTCTTTCTTGTAGGGAAAGCAAATGTTTTCCTTATTAATAGAAAATAAAATAATTAGGTGACATACTAGTTACGTACTTACATATTTTTGTCACTTACGTCGTTGCTACATTGGCTTAGAATATGATACGAAAACAGATATAAGAGGTAAAGCTAAATAAAATAAATCTTATGTTTCCAAAAATTATAATTTTGCAATTTGTAATTTGTAAGTAAAACGTAAACTAACCGACTGAATAAATCTTAACGGCCGATGAAATTTGTAAAATTAATACTGACATTTATTTTATAATGATACCAAATTTTTTTCAAAGTATCTTATCAGAAAAAGTTTCCTTAAAATAATAAAATACCAAACAAAAGTATTTCATTACAAGATACAAAATCCATTCCAAAAAAGTATTTTAGATACAAGATGAAAATACGTATTTTGCATCTTGTATCCGTCACATCATATCACTGATGACAGCACTGGATATATCGGTAGGTATAGTAATACATAATATATGATATTTAGTTCAGTCGGTGGCTTAAAAAAATCCTGGTACGTATAATTTCTAACTTCGCTTTTAATAAGTTTTACAATATAACCCATTAATTAAATGTGCAAATGAACTGGCGGTTTATTATTTTTGGTATTTAGCATAAAATATGTTACTTATACGATCAAAAAATGTTTGGAGGGCTAATTTTTGATGTTAATGATTTAAAGTTATGTTTCCTTAATTTTGATTATTACAATTTATGATTCTTTTCATTAAGTCAATTGTTCCATTAGTGAATGTCCAAAATATCAATCACGTTGTGTGCTGTCCGTCTTGTTTTTATGCTTTAAGTAAGTTTAATAAAATTGTGGAAAAGAATAAAATGATAGAGTAGTTTTTATTACAAAATATCGATTATTTATTTTAACAAAATCGTAAGCGTAAAAATCGATATTTGACCTACCAAGTCACATTCCCCGTGTTAGCCTTTCTTGCCAGGCAGCTCGTAAAACGCGAGCATAGGCTTATCATCACTAACACCTTGATATCTGACTAGGTGGTAGAATTTCGCAGCGACTCGCCCGGATTGGTACCACTGCCTTACCTATTCCTGCCGCCATAACGTCATGACGTGTTCCGGTTCGGACGGTAAGGTAGCCGGTAAACTTAGTTTTACTCGAGGCCTAACATACTGACCTCAGGTTGGCAACGCACCATTATGATCTTTGGTGTCTATAGGCGGCGTTAATTTCTTACCATCAGGAAACCCGTCTGCTTGTTTGCCTTTCTATAACATAAAAAAAAACATCCATAGAAACCAGCCAGCGGGGCTAAAATCATAAAGTATATTAATATGATTAGTTCTATTAGTTATTAGTTAGTTTAGAAACGTGGCATACAAGACGATCGCAGACAAAACGACCATTCGTTTCGTTTCCAAAACGAATTCGTCTCTCAAATCTTAGTTTCGGGCACATCATTCTACGAATTTTTAATAATGTCATAAATTCGCTAACGTTTTATGACGTACTATATCGTCTATCGCCGACGACACGTTTTGTTTGGCATGAACGTTCTACGTTTTTTGAGTTTGACATTTCACTGCGGGCCAAAACAGACTACTTAAAGATGCACGCATTTAAAAACGCACGATTTTAATAGGTTGAGAGGATAAGCTGCGAAACACAAAACTTCACTCGATCAACAATTCTAAAACAGTAATGACGGACGACGGTTGACAATCGATAGTTGAGTGATTTGGCACATGACACATTAACAAAATGGACGTCAACAAAATGTCAAATTCATTATGTGAGCCATAGGTAAGGCGAGTAAATTATCTATGAACACTACCTACCGTGATTCTAACCCCGCACCCGTTCCAATCATGAAACTATAGATGTATTTGGATGTATTACGTGCTAAAGTATTATAGTCTTTGTTACGTGCCTATTACAATTAGGTACAACTACATGGTGCCAAGCCAATCAAATTAATTAGTTAAGTACTTTACGTAGGTACCTATACCCTAGTGACAGTTAATATTGATTTAATGTCAGCTTTGACATGACTCACCAAACGGTCTTTTTGAATATTTGATCGATAAAATTATGTACGACTTTCTATTTTATGTACTACTAACTTGATTTTAATTTATAAAAAATGGGCGATGTAACAGATAACCTTAACGAACAAAGTGAAACACAATTACGTATCCAAGCCAAAAAATTAGTCAAACAAAAAAGCTTATTTAATAAAAGACCAACACATTTGTTCATGCATGAAAAATGTCTCACTGAAATTGTAAGTATGTACTTATTACTTTATTTAGTTTCAACTGTGAGTCCCTATATCAGTGATGGCATATGTCGAATCAAATTTGAATACTGATAGAGCTGAAATAATAGGTAATAAATATCCTAGGACAAGTCACACAAACTGAATCTAACCCAAAATTAAGCAATTGATATACTTGTGATAGGGGTGTCAGTCAACGATTCTAATACATAAAAATACTTAAATAGATAGGTACCAGAACAAATTTAATACCAGTCGCGAAAACGCAGCCATTTAAATATTCATCACACAAATGCCTGCCCCCTTTGGGAACCATACCCGAGCCTCGCGGTGGGTCAATGTAGTTAGGCGTGTACGCTGGCCACTCGACCAAGTCGATGTGGTATGCGTGTGTAAATCGGATCAAATTTCAGACTTGTTATCATGGAGCTCTGAAAACCGAAAAAGAAAAGAAAAACGAAAAAAATATTTATTTGCGGAATATGAGTGTTACAAAGATGTTACAAAATTATTTAGGTGGTGGTGGTAACAACTTGTGGTGTGCAAATATTTTAATAGTTATTAATTAAATTAGTTATTTACTTACTATTTAAACACTTATAGTATTGATTACATGATTATTTGTTAATACAAACAATTTTTAGATTATAAATTAATTTATCCCTATCTACCGTAAACTACCACCGTTTCCAAACCTAGCCAGACAGGTGAAGAAACGGCGAAACAAACTCCTGCGCACCCAACATTCTGCAATCATATTAGAAATACTTTTATTACGTATTCTTATCTGCAAGAAAATCTTTGACACTATAATAATTTTTCTTTAAAAGTAAATTGAATACCTTTTTTCGAAATCTGTTTAATGGAAGTGATTTAAGATTATCAGGAATTTTGTTGTATATACCGAATGGGAAGGTGTCCATATGGACCCCAAAAATTAGCATCATTTTGTGTTCGGTCTTATTTGATACTTCTGAATACTAAGTATTTCTCAAGTCTGCTGCTGCCAATAGCCCTTACAAATAAATATGCCAAATAGTAGGAGCCTATTTTTTTTGAAAGATTAATATGCTGCCAACCTCGTGGTTTTTACAACTTCACCGAGATTTATGGGCCGAGCATAGTGGTCAGCCTTAGATGGATTGGATTGTTCCCTACATCGCCAGCAACAAGGGCTGTCTGCCGGGAGACCGTGCCTCGACTTGGTGCTGCGTTCTGGTTGCTGGGTGGACTAGATGGAAGAATAGTGCGAGACTCGTCTATCGAGACTTTTATGCCAGTAGGTTCTCGAGATACTTGTAGCTCTCAAGTATCTCAAGAAAACCTACTGGTATAGAACATGTTCATATGGTGGGTCGAGTTTCCTGATTCGCGCGCAAAACACTTTCAGTGAGCAAGACAGACTATTCCTCCGTAAGACGTACGAATCGAGATATTCGGCCAACAAAGGCAATCTTAGCTTAACATCTTTGTGAGATTCTGGTGTCTATTATAGGTAAAAATATACCTGAGTTACAGGTCACCAGTGCCCCAACGTGTTGATTTGTTATAATAATTTAGCCTAAAAGTACATTCCGAATTAAGTTTTATGTATGTGCGTGCGTGCGTGCGTGCGTGCGTGTGTGTGTGTGTGTGTGTG
>NJDC01009731.1:17630-52590 GCA_002245475.1 Calephelis virginiensis
GATCTGCTATGCTTTGATCCTCGTACTACTATGGCAATTGGGGTCTGTTTTATTTTTATTTTCTTAGCCGGCTTCAAACGCAATAAAAAACCGATTAAGTTTAGCCTGTTAACTACGTATAATATATAATTATTATACCCAGGGCCTTATTATGAACGCTTAAAGAAGTATTATTTCCATTTTGCTAAATATCCGCTTATAGAAGTAACTTTATGGCATACGCCTTAAGGTTCTCTTTTTCTGAGGAAAATTAATATTATTGAAATAATATTGTTTTAAGAGCTTATGGTATTCTCCAGATTGCACTAGAGAAAGGATAATGTTTTGCTATTGTTTGTTCAATCATCGATAGTAAAACTATTTTGCCGTCGAACACATGCATCTGCAATATTTGGACCGACTGTCCTCGATCCTTTTTAAATGGGTTTTCAACCTGCGAGAGCTTCAAGAAAAGGTTGAACTTTTAAGTGATATTTTTGAAATTGCTGGGTTGCTCTAACTCTTAAGTGGTCGCATAACAACTATTAATTAATATTAATGTTCTATTTATACTCAGTTTTTAAGCTTTGTTAACAAAATATGTGCCCGAGCGTTTTCTTGAGTGAAATCTGGACATTTTCTAGTGAGCAGTCTATACCGGCGTTATTCCTGATTGCAGCCGAACTCGTAGTTTTTCATACGAATACTGATTGAAGTTATCATCCAGGCTTGTTCAATTGTTTTTATCGCCTCTGTGGTCTAGCGGTCCGGGTGTTGGACTTGACTGCATGAGGTCCCGGGTTCGAATCCCGGGTCGGCCAACAAAAAGAAAATTGGATTTTTCCAATTTTCTAATAAAAAAAAATGTTGGTTGGGATTGGAATTGTGCCCGGTTGGCGATAGGCTTGCCACCTATCACATTGTGGGACTTAGTATCTTCGGTTAGTCGTGGGTGCCTTGGTTGTACCTCTGCCTACCTCTTCGGGGATATGGGCGTGAAGATACTTTTTATGATAAGATGAGTACTCACCAGGGTGGCCTTAATTCAGTGTTTAGTTCTAACTATTTATTTGAGATTGGTGGTAATTTTGTGACGCACTCAATAAACTAATTTTAAGTTATCGCTATCGTCTTTGAATTATAGTAGTAGAGAGAGACAAAACACTTTTAGTGCTGTCAGATTAGTTTGTACATGGCATTTCCAGAGACTTCAAATCTATTGCTTGGAGAACTTTGATTAAAAACGTCACGAATTCACATGTCCGGACTAATTTGAGACGGCTAAAATGTTTTACATATTTTTTTCATTTCATTAGAAAATTCATTAGAAAATTAGCATGCAATTAAAATAATTTTATAAACAAGTTTATAGTATGAACTCGCGAAATAAACAAATTGTCACGTTCTTCGTCAACCTTGTCGAAGAATTCACCACAGAGAATACCAAATTGCCCTCGATGTACAAACAACAATACACTACAAGACTTATTCTACATGTGTTATAAAGGATATGGGTTAAACATGAAATCACATTTTCAAATGAAGAAATGAGACTATTATTCTTACTATTTATAATTAATTAATATTTAAATAGCCTACCACTTTCACTGTTTGCTGCATCGACAGAGCTGAAACACTAACTTAAGTATACTGTGTTGCATTTAACGTATTGTTATTATAATTTATACTAGTTTATTTAAACAAATCATATTTTCAGTCAAGCCTAAGAATTTTAAATGTATCGGAAAATAAATTATCAGATATGACTTGGGTTAAGCCATTGCGACGGCTTGAAAGGCTGATTGCTAAAAAAAACAAACTTGAAGATGTTCAGGTATGATCATTTTAATTAAGTCAATTATTTAACAACAGAAATGAGCGAGGTGAAATCTGTTGACAAACGTATCATCTCTTTTTATTGAATATGTACACGCTGAATTACTGTATTTCATTGCAAGTTTTACACATTATAAAATAAACGCTAACTGTCGCATCTGTTTATTTTACAAGAATATATTGCTGCATGCGTCAACGTATTTTTTTTTTCTTTCTTTAGGTTTTGGCAATCTCGTTAGTATTTTGCCATTAGTCAAGTAGAAATTTGCATCAAATTTTATATCTATTATAATTAGTCATCAGTCATAAGTGGTCAATAAGTCATGTCAGGCTCTTGGGTAAAACGGTGGCCTTTTTACACAAGTTCATGTAATGAGATTTGGCGGCAACAAGGAAATATACGATACGCTAATTTCTTCATGATTATTTCATTTGTGCACTTTCACTGAACAAAATTGTACGAAAATTGACTGATTTCACTCAAAATTAACACGAAATTCAATAATTATGAAAAAACTTCGACCATCTTTTCTCTCGATGGCGCCAAAACTCCCGTTAACCTATTATTAACATATCATTTACGCGTGTGACGTATGAGGCATATATGACGTCACATGCATCATTATTGTGTTCAAGGGTTTTGTTTATAATTTTTATTACAATCCTAAATGTTTTTAGGGCATTGCTGATGATTTGTGTACATTGTCTTGCTTGGTTGACGTTGACTTTACTGGGAATCCAATGACTAAGAAACATCGTTATAAGGAGACCATTATAGCAAGATGTGCACAATTACGTATGTACAATAATATTAACTAGTATTCTGAATGGTATATGTAATCAATACTAATGGCTTTGCCTACATATTATAGCTATTTAACGCTTCTATAAGCACCTGCTCAAAATTTTTTATTAAAAGAAGGCTCTGTAATTTTCTATCTATCTATTCGCCTCCATATAACAAGCAGAGGTCAGAAATTTCACAGATGCAGCTGGCTTTTTCAAATACGTCTCTATATGTATATATACGTCTAATCTAATTCCCAACTGTGGAATGCACTCATTGACTCTGTTTCGCCAAAAATTGTATAATTAATTAAAGTTCTTCTACAAGAGACGGCAACGCGTTATTAGCTTCTCTCACATGTATATTAACTGCTAGGCTAGTTTATGTTTTGCACCAGGCCTTTTGGTTACCTAGCTGCGCCATAGTATAAAACAAAGTCGGTTTCTTCTGTCCATACCCATGTATACTAAGATCTTTAAAACTACGTAACGAATTTTGATACCATTTTTTAAATAGTGATTTAAGTTTAATGTAGTAATTATATTATTATTATATACCCCCAGCGAAGCCGGTCTGCATTGCTAGTCTTGTTAATATGGAATAAATATTCAAAGTGTCTAAAACATGACCACGTTAGTACATATTATTTTAATTTTTTGAATAATTTGAGCATAAATATTTATTTCAGGAGTCCTGGACTCAATAATCATCCATAACAGTTCAAAAATATTTCTACAAAATTTCGATAAGGTAGTGAGACTTCGTCAATTGAACGAAAGGAATAAAATTAGTATGACAAAGCAAGGTTTGGAAGAATTCATGGAACTGAATATGCTGCCGGGACCCAAAGCTCGGAGCGCTGCTTGCCTTTCGGATTACAGTAATGACAAACCTAAAAGTGATTAGTACTTAGTAATTATTAGTAAAATCTAGTTTTCCTCGATAGGGATTTTAAATAAGCGTAATTGATAAGCGATCATTGGCACATAAGCTAACTGTCAATGATCGTATCACCTTTATTATTATTATTATTTTAGTATTGCCTGGACTACTACATTTTAAATCCAAAATCTTTTCTTGAAATGAAACATTTTGGCGTTTATATTAATAGAGATCTAAATATGAACGATAACTTTAATCATACTCATTTAGTTTCAGCTGTGGATTCAACATACGCATTTATTCCAAAAGCATTTTGGCGTAATCGAGCGTTGCCGCCTCCACAAGAGAAGGCTCCTCCCATGGAACCAGCTAATCCCTCCAAGACGGCACAAGGAACTAGCGCACCTATAAGAGGCATTCTAAAAAAGCCTATGCCCCTAAAATATATATAATTTTATTTATCTTACTACATTTTTAATATGTAACGGTTTTGTTTTTAAATGTTGTAAAATTAAATTTATAAAACAATTTAAATTTATTGATGAGGGTGTTTTAACTAAGAACAATACATAGTTAATTCATAATCGTGAAATTATAATTATGCGTTATTGATCGAGCAAGCGAAGTGAGTGTGATGGTGTTGCGATTTTATATTTGTTCGACGATATATTGAGTATTTTTTATACATTTTTTTGCTGAATATTAATAGTTTTGTAGACATGTTTAGTAAAATTTTTGAGTTCCGCGTGTTGGTCCCACTCCTTTGTAGAATAGACCATCTGACTTCCTGCCAGGAAGCTCGTAACAGGCGAGCATAGGCTTGTCGTCACTAACACCGTGACATCCTACTAGGTGGTAGAATTTCGAAGCAACTCACCCGGATTGTTGGGAAGGTACCACCGCCTGGCCTAGTCCTGCCGCCCATAACGTTAGTGCTTGCCATTGACGTGTTCCGGTTTGAAGGTTTAGGTAAGACGGTGGACTTACTTTTGCTCGAGGCCTAAAGTTCAAAAAAAGTTCGAGCGTTGGTCAGTCGAAATGCACATTTCAACTTACTTAGTGGCACTTGCTAACGTTTGTACCAAAAACTAAAAGTATTTTCACGCCCATTTCCCGAAGAGGTAGGCAGAAGCGCAATCAAGGCACCCACGGCTAGCCGAAGACACTAAGTCCCACAATGTGATAGGTGGCAAGCCTATCGCCAACCGGGACATATCCTATACCGAGCAACATTTTTTTATTAGAAAATTGGAAAAACCCAATTTTCTTTTCGATGCCCGACTCGAGATTTGAACCCGGGACCTCAAGTCCAACAACTGAACCGCTAGACCACAGAGGCGATGAAAAACTAAATAAAAGAAACAAAACTAAATAAAAGAAGCATCTATCACGAACAGTCATGAATCAAACGTAGTGATTATATTCTCTTTGGAATCAACATCAAGATTCAAGTGATCACGATCGCAGCCAATCACAGCCGTGACCACACGGAGGACCCCACCAATACGGGGAAATACCAACATCCAAATATTCTTAAACAAAATAAATAGTAGTACGGGATCCCGGGCCTAGTTTCACCATTTATTACTAACAAGCTGATTTTTCGTGAGTAGCTTCATTTTGATTAGACGCCCAACTTTTTTCCTGGGGTAAATAGGGGTAGCAGGGATGAAATACTTTGATTAGACGAATTTCAAAAATTTATTACTAACTGAATTTTTCTTCGTTAATCGTCAAGATAATTATCTAAATAAACCGAGAAAATATTTGTCCTACAAAATTCAAGGAGTCCCCCCTCTCCAACATGTATTATTAACAAGGTCATGAAAAATAATTACTAACCATCTAATTTTTTTCTATTAGTTAGTAAATATTTATGTAATTTAACAGCCACATTGTCCTACAAATTGCGTGGTACGACATCCTGGTCCTACGCTCAAAAGTTGTAGTACTTACTAATACTAGATGTAAAAATCATTACTATCAAGCTGAATCTTCGTGTATAGCTTCATTGCAATGAGACGCCCTACAATTTCCTGTACGAAAATTCTCGATAGCAGGGACACAAAATATTAATTTGACGAATTTCAAAAATTTATTAGGTACTAACTGAATTTTTCTTAATTGTCAAGATAATTATTTACATAAACCGAAAAAATATTTGTCCTACAAAATTCAAGGTTTTATCAAGGAGACCCTGAAGGAAGGGTGGACAAGGTCATGAAAAATGATTACTAACCAGCTGTTTTTTTTCTATTAGTTAGTTAATATTTATATAATTTAACAGCCACATTGCTACCATTTACTAAAATTGTTGTAAGGAAAAAAGTTGGGCGTCTAGTCAAAATGAAGCTATTCACGAAAAATCAGCTTGATAGTAATAAATGGTGAAACTAGGCCAGGGATTTCGTACTATAGGACTTATAACGATTTAAATTAAGCAATAAGCCTGACATAAGTTTCACGTAGTCGGGGTAAAGCTAAGTTACACAGAGGACCCGGGTTCAACACGGGTAAAATATATGAGTATACCCAAACTAATTATAACTATACAAGTATATCCATGTATTAGTATCCCTGTTTAGCACCAATAATACAAGTATGTTAATGTTAATTTACTTAGTTTAGGATTTTACAACTTCACCGGGCTTTGTGGGCTGAGCAGAGTGCTCAGCCCGAGACATCAATATTTAATTGGATTGGACTGTTCCCTACAACGCCAGCAACAAGGGCTGTCTCCCGGGAGACCGTACCTCGACTTGGTGCTGCGTTCTGGTTACTGGGTGGACGTCGCTCGGCGTTAGCCGCCGGGCGCAAGAGAGGTCTTCGTCATCGAGACGGGTGGCGACGGTGTAGTGTGATGTTGTTTTGTGAGTTTGTGTTCGTCTTGGGAGGGAGTATAGCGTTTGGCGCGGTTGTTGGGTCCAGAGGATTCGATAACACATGGCGGGGTCTTCTACGATTGGTGGGCGCGTTTGCGGCCGGTGTGTAGTCACACACGGGTGTTAACACCGGGTTCGGGTGGGCAGCCGTTGATTCAAATTAACGTTCCGATAGTTCTCTGAAATGCTGCGCTATCGTGGGTAAATCGAGGTCGCGATGTAGGTCCTCATTGCGAACGTACCACGGGGCACCGGTGGCAGTTCGCCTGAACCTATTCTGAATTACTTGTAACTTTTTAAGATGGGTCGGGAAGGTATTCGTTAAGGCTACACTACCGTAAGCTAATATGGATCTAACACATGTTTTGTAAAGTGTCACTTTGTTACGAAGTGATATTTTACTACTTTAAATAATTTAATGATAGACACGGCTAAGTACGAACTTAGCCTTGTTTGTGACAAGCGAAATTTGCGGTTCGAACGACATATTTTTGTCTAGAGTGACCCCTAGGTATTTTGTTGACTTTTCCCAGGGGATCGCTCTGCCGAACATTTTGAAGGTACCCGGGTTACGACTGGGTCTCATCCGTTCGCTGGGTCTGAGACCTCGATTAAAGTACGCCGCTGCACTTTTATCGAAGTTCACCTCTATACGCCACTTCCTGAACCAGTCGCCCAGGAGAGTGGTCGCGTTTCTGAGAAGGTAGCCTATTTGATTACCACGACAGTGGCATGCATATAGAGCCGTGTCGTCCGCGAAGAGGGCTACGTGGAGGCGTGGCGGTCGGGGTACGTCGTTCTTGTACAGGGTGTATAATATAGGTGAGAGTACCGAGCCCTGCGGCATTCCCGCCTCTAGGGGCCTACTGCTAGAGAGAATTCCTTCTACACGAAATCTGAATTTACGATTCGACAAGTAGTCTCGTACGATGAGAACTAGTCTGTCTGGCACGCCCATTTCGTAGAGCTTATAGATTAGGCCGTTGTGCCGGACCTTATCGAACGCCTTGTCAACATCGAAGAATATCGCACCCGTATATAAGGGTAGTCGTCTATTCAGGCCGTCTAGTATGTGCTCCATGAGGCGTGAGGCGGTGCACTTGATTCCAATATAATCTCATCTAATTGCACAAAAAATTAAGAATTTTCCTTGATTTCCATTCGATTCCAACAAAATAGATAAAGACTTGCTAGCAATGGGACCACCACGGAAGTACGTTATCATAAAAAATAATATCTGTAGTAACGTAACGAAAAAGATCGATGTCACTTAAAAATGACTAATAATTTTAAGGTTATAGTATCAAAACAAATTTTAGTGTTTTATTATCGACATAATAGACATTAATTTACTTTTTGAAAAATCTTTATTGGACAGCACTATAAAAAAACCCGGTATCATTTTTATAGTAGGTATTGTCGTCTTTGGTATCATTATTTGTAAATTTGACATTTACATCTGTCAATACTGAATTGACAGTTGTAAATGTCAAGTTTCTGAGATTAAAGAACAGGCTGTGATAGTATGTTAAATGTTTATGTATCAGGCATCAGCTGTTTTTTTTAAGGTTAGGACTTAGGTTTAGACTTTAATTTTGTTCGTATTTTGGAAGATTGGAACCTGTGTAATGTGTTATAGAAGACAGAATTATTTATATCTTCGCATTTTGCAAACGTTAAAGCTAATTTGCAATTAAATATGAGTGATTTAATTAATGAAGCTTTTGATATTCTTAATGAAGAAACTTCAGGTAACAAATTGATTTTGCAAGTGAGTTTTGTCTTGGTTTTTTAAAAATACAACTTTTATAACATTAATTTTAGATTTGTACTTATGTGGGAGTGTTTGCGAACTGAAAAGCATAGATCCATTACAATTTCAAAGAGATTTCGTTTCTAAAAATGTACCTGTTGTATTGCGAGAAGGTTGTGCTCATTGGCCAGCTACAAGGCAATGGACCTCCCAGTTCTTCAGGTAAACAGATAACTATCTTTATTTTAACTGTTCCATAACAATGTTGCATATGATTGGACTTAATTATTCTTTTCAATACCTAATAATATTAAGAAGCGAGGAAACAATGAATTTCTTAATGGTGTAAAGGTATAGAAATTAAGGATGGTAATGGAACATTCTCACTTGTCAGTAGTCTTGCCATGCCAACTTCTAAATACGACTTTGTGGGTAAACAGTTACTTCAAATGCGGTATAAGTATATATGTATAAAGTGGGTTAAGTACAGCTTCTTTTGTTCAAACTACAAACAAATATGATTTTTATTGTAGTTAAATCTGTTTAAGAAGTAAAATTAATTATAATCAATATTTACTAAAAAATAATGACTGACTTATGTTACCTAAAAATTAAAATTTGCTTTTCAAAATTTTAAAGAATTCTTTTATGTTTAATCATAACATTGTATGAGCATGCGTATCTATTTCTGAAAAGTGGGATACTTTGCATACCGCACACATCTTAACCGAGACGTGTCAGTTCAAGTTGTTCAACTGAGGCTGGAATGCTAAATTTGTTGCCTAAATTTACTAGTGGCTGTAACCTTCAAACTAAACCATGACATTAAGATTACTCCTTCATTAAGTTCATTTTAAGTAAGTTTGTAGCAAGTGACAAACTAGCAATTCCATAGTTTTGCATATTAGTGTATTTTTTGAAAAAAATAAACAGCTATTTATAATCAAGTCAAAAGTATGTATATTATTGATCACACCTTATAAAACTAATGACTAAAAAACTATGATAATTAAAACCGACTTCAAAATTAAAGAGTAAAAAATAATAAAGATTTAATTTATACTACCTATCATTTATATCTGCCATTTACTAATAGGTATGAAGTCGGTGAAGTATTGTACTTACTTATAATATAGTTATTAGTTTAATGTTTATGCCAAGTTCCTTACAGGGGTAGGCAGAGAGTATCACATACTAAACTTCACGATCCTGACAAATATGTCTGTCTGGCTTCCTTGACATTCATTACAGTTTTCATACAAACGCATTGGTTTCGCAGACTCTTGAGGTGTCAAGGGTGGTGACCCTCGGTCAATATCTGAGCGATCTGATCGTGGAATGTCAACCTTAGTCTCCCTGGGATATCAACATCCATCCACATTCGTGTTTTAATCTGCCTTGTCAATCTTTCATCAATTCTTTCAGAGATAACTATCCTTCAAAAAAAGTAACGGTTGCACTTACACCAAATGGATTGGCTGATGGAATAACAGTAAATGAAAAAGGCATAGAGTATTTTGTGATGCCATATGAAGTAGATATGACTATGCTAGAATTTCTTGGTATTTTAGGTGACAAAAGGTAAGATACTATTCTCTTAGTACAAGGTAGATAGGTTATAGTACTGGTTGCCTGGGAGTTTTGCCGTGTTTCTTGTTCAGACTGGCTAGGTTTGAAATTATTGGTAGTTTATGGTAGATATAGTTAAATTAAGCAACATGTTAAAATAGTATTAAAAATTGAATCTTGAAATAGGAAAATATAAATAATTTGTTTGAATATTAACATATATTTAATTAAATATGTCATTACATAGTATAAAACAAAGTCGCTTCCTCTGTCCCTATGTCCTTTTGTATGCTTAAATCTTTAAAAGTACACAACGGATTTTGATGCGGTTTTTTTAATAGATAAAGTAATTGAATAGGAAGGTTTATATATATATTATTTCATAACCGTGCCAACCCAGGTCGGGCCCCTAGTTTTTTTTTATAAATGTTAATGTATTGGCATAGCACAATGTGATAGAAAATGTTGGTATCTTTAAGTGTTTCTGAAACACCTTTTTAAACACATATGTTGTGCAATTCAATTATTTTTATTAATTTAATTTCTACAAGTTGATATGCTAATAATGTGTTCTTGATTAACTCCTAAACCGATGATAATAGAATTTAATATGTATATATGTAATAACTTAGCTTTTTTGCCCCATTATAAGTAGCCTGTTTGGAGTTAAATAATAATATAACAGTAAGTGTTTAAAAAATCATCCGGTTGAGTTTAATAGCATAATGCAACCAACAAATACTATCTACTTTATAGTTATAATAATTAATGCAAATTGGAAGAATGGTGAGGATGATTTTTTCCATCCATTATAAAATTCATTGTGTTTCCCCTATATATTCCACCTGTTGTTTTTCTCTCTACACATTTGGTAGATGAAGAACTCAAAATTAACAGTGCATAAACAAATTTTTTGGTTATCATTAAAGAAAAAATAATCAAAATAAAAAAGAATAATAAGCAAACTTTTTAACTGGAAATAGAAATGTTTGATACAAATAACCAAGCAAATTTTTTAACTGAAAATAAAAATGTTTTAGAGAGAAGTGTATACCATACATACAACGCCAAAACTCAAACCTTACAGAAGACTTCAGTGAACTTTTGACCTATGTTGATCCAGATATTGACTTTGCTAGTAAAGCATTTAATAAAAAACCTGATGCTATCAACTTTTGGATGGGAGATGAGAGAGCTGTGACATCAAGTATGTTTAAAAAGAAATAAAGTTGAATTTGGGTAAGACATAAAGTTTTAAAATGCCCTGCTAAATGTGACTTCCTTGCTGGTCAAGTTTCAAGTATTCACTATACAGGCAAGGCTTTGGTGTAATCACTAAGCATTTGTGTATTACACAAGTAATTTTAAATATATATGTATTTTGTAATTTGGTTTTGTTGTTTTTTATTTATATGTTTTATTTTTTCTGTGTACATAAAAGCGTGAGATTAGTGGCGATAATGCTAACGGACGGTAAAGCTGTTTGATGCTTTAAAAAGTTAAGGGAACACTAGTATAAGCCAACTCCCTACATTTTACCAACAACCTTTCCACCCGAATGTAGCAAGGATGGTTTGTTTTTATAGGAACAGTAGAGGTTTGAATTTGTACAAAAACTGCCATTTGTAAGCAAAACAAATTTGTATCTCAAGGAAAGGTCTAGGCCTGATGCCTACTCCTATATTTTAGGAGGAGGTGTACTGAAATTTTATAGGTATATGTTATGATTAGCTCATCTCAGCTGTGTGAATACTGCTAATTTAAAAATGGCCTGATTTTATTTAATATTAGCTGTTCCCGTAAACTTCATTCCGCCCGTTCAGTGTGTATGGGTAAAATAAAATATTGTTTTCCTCAGCTTCCTCAATCAAACAGGATAAAAAGTATCCTATGTCCTACTCCCGGTTCTATGCTACCTCCCCACCAATTTTCAGCCTAATCGGTTCAGCCATTCTTAAGTTATAAATAATGTGACTAACACCACTTTCTTTTATATTAACATTATTTCAGTGCACAAAGACCCTTATGAAAATATCTATTGTGTTATTGATGGCTTCAAGGAATTTATACTGATACCACCTACAGACTTACCATTTGTTCCCTACAAGAGCTATCCTCAAGGCACATTTAAAAAAACGGGCACAGAGTGGAGTATATTGCCAAATACTCTGAACTCAACGGAAAATGCAGGGAATGAAGACGATTTACCTTGGATTTGTATAGGTGAGTTATAACCGAAAGGTGGAGGTTCTCAATTGGACGATTTGATTGGAGGATTGGATAGCCAATCGATTTTGATGATTCTTTTTTAGGAAGAGAGGCCATGATTCCGAGTTGTATAAAGAATTATGCATTATTAAGTAAAATTTAAAACTATTATCTTTATACCGCCTGATGAATTGATAGATAATGGAAAAATTGGTCTGTTGTTTTTCCAATCCCTTCTTTTATGAGAAACCAGCAAACAAGCACATTGCTTTCCTGATGGTAAAATACAATCATAGCTAGTAGACATCATAGATGTTATAGGTGCGTTAGCACTGTAACAAGAGGTCATTGCCTCTTGTTACAGTGCTAGGCCTATTGTGCAAGTTTACCGGCACTCTCCGGAATAGAATATGATAGTTTTATGGCGGCTAGAATAAGTAAGGCGGTGGATCCCTATCCAACCAAGTTCCTGTATAGCACTCGACCACCAGTAGTCTTGTTGTTTTACCCTTTGTACCTGTGATCGCCTCTTACCAGTTGTGGTACTCAGCAGACCAACATGCGGAGATTTTTCAACTACACTATATGTATAAGTAATTTTTGCGTTGTAAGTTTTGGAGTATTTTAACGATTACGTCCTCGACTTGTACGATTTGCCACTTTTAAATTTACGAAAAATTATAAACCTTGCCTTAAGGCTTGAGTTTTGAATTCTATTAAACTTACAAAGAAATGAAATTCATGCTAATTGTTTTTTTTTATTTCTATAATCACATAAAAAGAATGCTTGAAACTGAGGTCGAGCTATTGGTCGCAGCACGGCGCTGTTTCTCTGGTTATTAGGATGGAAAGGAAGTCTCAAGTATATGAAAAAATATACCGGCTACCCTTCAAACAAGAATCTAACTAATTGCATAAAGTCCGGCGAAGTTTTAAAAACCGCAAGGCTATCAACACATTACCATTCAAAAGAAAAACTAATTTCAAACATGAGTCCAACGAAAAATACACTGACTAATAAAAAATATGTGCATCATAGTGTATATCCTGCGCTTTTACGTTACTAAAAAATATTTATTACTAGCCGTTGCCCGTGCGGTCCCACTGCAACATTATTTCGGGATAAAAACTATCCTATGTGTTGATCCAAGTTACCCTCTATGCGTGTACCAAATTTCATGAAAAGCGGCTCAACAGTTTTTGCTTGAATGAGTAAAAAACAAACAGACAAACTTTGGCATTTATAATAATAATAATAATAGGATTTATCTATTTCCAGATCCACTAAATCCAGACTACACAAAGTACCCCGAGTACAAAAAGGCTCACAAGTTCAAAGTTCGACTGAACAAAGGCGACTGTTTGTACCTACCTAGCTTGTGGTTCCACCACGTGACGCAGAGCCACGGCTGCATCGCCGTCAACTATTGGTACGACATGGACTTTGATATTAAATACTGCTACTTCAAAATGTTGGAAAAGCTGTGCGGGAAATATTGATCAAAAGTACAACATAAATGGTGAATAAAAAACGGTAATATCTTTTAGCTACAAAACTTGCCTGCGACGAAGTCAAATATTGTGTAAAAATCAAAATTAATTTAATTATACGTATCTGGTGAATTTGTTTGAATAAAATTTGAATAAAATTCTCGTGTCACAATGTTAGTCTGCATACTCCTCTGAAACGGCTTGACCGATTCCTCTGAAATTTGGTAAGCATATTAGGTAGGTCTGAGAATCGGCTAACATCTATTTTTCATACCCCTAAGTGATAAGGGTGACTCACCCCAATTTTTTTAAATAAATCACATTAAAAATATAGCAGAACAACGTCTGCGGGGTCAGCTAGTTATTCAATAAAATCTACTTTGTTTTCTATTTTGAATTTGTCAATTTCACTTCAAAAATATAATAAAATAATAAAAAGAACATTGAGTAGAAAAGCTCAAAACAAAGCTCCACTAATCAAAAATGAGTATTTCCACCATGTCACCCAAACCAGGGTTGCATCCTCAATAATTGAATAATTAATTATATTGAATACCCCTTGGACAAGTCACACAAATTGAATCTAACCCCAAAGTAAGCAAGTTATATGCTTGTATTATGAGTGTTAGTCAACGATACTAATACGTAGAAATACTTAAATAGATACCAGAATAAATTTAATAAACACCCAGACCCGGAAATGCAGACATCTAAATGTTCATCACACAAATGCCTGTCCCCGTCGAGAATCGAACCCGAGCCTCGCGGTTGGTCGATGTAGTTAGGCGTGTACGCTAGTCACTCGACCAACGAGGCGGTCTAAGCAATTCCTTAATACAAATAATTAGTACAGTACAAGGTTTGTTATTAGGTATATATTGTTACTTGCAAATTCACTGGTGTGTTTAACTTTAAAAACATAAACACACGAGCTCTAACGGAAACCCCTTTAAAGATTAGAATAAAAATTCACATTCCAACATCTTCACGTTTTCAGAAATTTTCACATTTATTACACTGATTGGATAACAATTTACATCAAAATATGTTATCAAAACATAAGTAGTCATAATTGAATTCTAAATATTTCTTTGCTATAACAAATACCGTATGCACATTTCTAAACATTTTATTATGAATATCAATGTGAGGACTTTTTTGCTAGCTTGAAGATTTTTTGTCATACTTTTAGCATTTCTCTGATGTTTGAATTGCTGAAAAAGAAAATTATATTATGCATTTTTTTATTTACAAAAACGTTAAACCAAAAGAACATGGACTGTAATAAGCCAGAAAATCTAAAAGTAGCCATGAAAATTAATCTTCTCATCATGAAATCATGTCATCATGTCATGTCATCATGAAATCATGTCATCATGTCATGTCATCATGAAATCATGTCATCATGTCATGTCATCATGGAATCATGAAAGTCTCTAGTCTAGTTAAGGCTTGATCGCCTCTGTGGTCTTGTAATCAGGTGTTAGTATTGACACCAAACACATTTCTAGTCGGGCAACTTGAACTGCCTTTTTTTCAATTTTTGCGGTCAGTGATATGTTTGTAGCCTTTACATTGTGGGATTAAACACCTTCGGCTTATCGTGAGTGCCCTCGCGATACGGGCGTGAAGATACTTTCGTTTTCATTAACTAGGGAAATCTAAGATTTGACATTATTCGGTGTTTAAAGTAACATGGATACCACAGCATCCGGATAGATATTGGAAGCTGGCATATCTCGTAGATGCTGACACGTGGCTCTGCCAGTACAAGTCCCGACTTGGTTGAGGGAAACACACACACCGCCCGGCGGCCAAGCTCGTAGCGGCCTCATCCGGCAGCTCAGTTGGTTGCATATAGTTATAGTCACATTTGCTGAAATTAAACATTTTCAGTTATATAGGCCTTATAAATTATAAGTTAATTGCACAGTGCCTATAGATATATATGTAATATTACCGTGCTACTATTTATATTATGCGCTTTGGCTTCACACTTTTTATTCTTTTTACACTTTATTTTTCAAATTGGCTGACTTAATCTACATTTAAGCGCAATGATTAATTTTGTGTAATAACAACTTTATTTAGATATCTTTAAAATACATTCGGATTTCCGAATGTTGACGAATGTAGCCGAAGCGCATAATTTAAATAGTACTACTTTACATACATTAACAACCAAAGGCTGGGATCATATGCAATAGTGATTGAGTAAATTTATACTAAACTAAATTTGTCAAATAAAAAAAAATGTGGCTAGTTTGGCTCCACTCCTTTGTTGTCCTGAGGTCTCCAAACCTCTAAAACCGGCGCTGCATATGGTAGCATAAAAAATTCCAATCGACATTAAGCAGGTGCGGATGAAAAAGGTTGTATTCAAAACTTATCGAAAATAGGCCAAGTGCGAGTCGAAGTATGAATTCCCTCATATTAAATGTGGTAGGTGCATTCTTACAAAGGAGATTTTACAACATTTATGACGCGCGGATCAATTTTTCATACAATGTATAGTTCCACATGAGCAAAACGGGGTTAAGGCTAAATCTGAATATTATCGGCTTATCAACCTCAACAAATCGTGAAAGTGTGACGTCATTAGTCTATTAACATTGTGAACTTGTCTATTGTGCCCACAACGCGATCATGGATCCACGTTTGACGCTAAGGGCCTTCGCTTTGTCACGGGATTTTCCACACCAACCCATCGCATGTGCAACATGAGCAAGTAAGTTAACAACGCGAGCAGATGCTTACTCTAAGAAACTTGTGTGACCTATTAGAAGCATATCACATCCAACTACCTTCAAAGTCCCCGTGTTGGTCCGGGCTCCTTTGCAGAATAGACTATCCGCCTTCCTGCCATGCAGCTCGTAAAAGGCGAGCATAGGCTTACCGTCACTTACACCGCGACATCTGACTAGGTGGTAGAGTTTTGCAGCGACTCACCCGGATTGGTATCACCGCCTTACATATTCCTGCCGCTATAACGTCATGACGTGTTCCGGTTTGGAAGGTAAGGTAGCCGGTAAACTTACTTTTGCTCGAGGCCTACCATCCCGGCCTCAGGTTGGCAACGCACCATTACCACCTTTGGTGTCTCTAGGCGGCGTGAATTTCTTACCATCAGGAAATTCGTATGCTTGTTTGCCTTCCAATATCATAAAAAAGTTATCGCCAAAACAGGTAGACCTAGGATACATTTCGCTTTACGAAAAGTGTGGTGTACAAACATCACTAATTTCGGTACCTACTGGTACAAGGTAGAATGACATCTGCGTTTGATGAGCTTAGATGAACGTGACCTGTTATTGCATGTGCAGGTTTTGTTACTACCAATATGAAAACGCAATACCTACTATACCACTTGCTTAATCTTGCCGTCATAACGATAGCGCTTGTTACAGTTGCGTTCTGCTAGAATATTAGGAACGTACAAATAAGTTATCGACGATCGAAACTTCGATCTTGTCGACGGGCGCTTACATTTTTTTTTCAGTGTTGGTCGGGCGTCACTGGATAGAATAGGTAGACCATCTGCTTCCCTGCCAGGCAGTTCGTAAGATGCAAGCACAGATTACCATTACCACTGCTGGTAGAGTGCTACTTATCAAATTGCCCGGGTAAGGATCCACCGCCTTATCTATTCTTGCTATAGTCTTCTTCTATAGTGACTGTAATGTTCTGGTTGGGAGGTAAGGATAGCCGTGAGACTTGCATAATAAACCTTACATCTCGGCCACAGGTTAGTGAACAAACATTTATGGTACCTATAGGCCATGGTTGCCTAACCGCCAGGAGAGCCGTGAGTTTGTTCGCCGAACTTTCACATAAAAAAAAATCAACACCGACCCGGACCAACTTGGGAAACGGAGAGAAGACGTCCTATTGTGTACCTATTGAATACTTACGCCCTGTATAATCCTCATCAGGCCAATTATATGGAAGCTGATTGGATTTCATCACTTCAACGGCAGCGAATTCAGATCCAGCGCATCTCTCCTTTAGATCTCCAGGCATTTCCATCGCGCAGCAAATTCCACACATTTGCGCTTTTCCCAAATTACCACCCTATACATAACAATAGTTTGTCATTAAAGACTTCTTATCGCTCATTCGTCGCTCGCTTAAACTTTAGCTAGCGCCTAACACTTATTACTTTTAATTTCTTTAGAGTTCAGGACAATGGCGGTAACTTTGTTGCGCACTCACTAAACTAATTTTAAGCAATCGCTATTTTCTTAAAACGAAAGTTAAAGAAAGAGACAACACTTTCAGTGCTGTCAGATTAGTCTGTACACGACATTTCTACAGACGTTTAATCTCTTCCTCGGAAAATGCTGATTAAAAACATTACATTTTGATGTCATAATTAATCTGCCATATCTTAAAATTTCCGTCTCTTTTGTTTGTGTTTCATTTGAAAAAGAAAGCATAAGTTTAGTTTGTGAACAGCAGAATCACCGCAATTAGCTTTATAGTCTTTTTGGATACTTTTGATAGTTTAAATATTAAAATTTGTTTGTTAACAAATCTAATACCCATATTATTATAGAGAAGGCAAAATAAATGCATTTAATTTATACTTCTAGAACTTAGATATACAACGAAAAATTATAGGTACCTATACGATTTTTTTAATAAAATGTGTCCTTAAGGGCCAAAGTAGGACTCTGTTATCGTGCTTGAGATCAGAATAAAGGAAGGTCATGTTGATCCTTTTTTTGAGTTAGATACATGAAACTGCGTTTGTGGCTAACATACACATATCAAGTCTTGAGAAAATAAATGGAGATTGATGGGTTTCAGTAAACATAAATCGAATTGAAAGACGAAATATCAGAAAGATGTAAATTAAGATAACATGCTACCGGTCCTGACTGTGGACACTTGCACTCCCTAAGTCCCAGAACCGCACATTCTGCTGCATGACAGGTGCCATCTGGTAGACAGCGACCTCCCAACCCACAACGGCAGTCTGAAGTTAAGTTTGTGCACGTACATTCCAGGTCCTGCTTTGAACAATCCTGTAAAATAATGTAGAGGTAGTAGGATAGCAGAGAGGAGTGAGCAGCCAGCACTTTCTAGGTGAATATAGAATGGTTCCTCTATCTAGCACATGCTAGCTGCAGGTAAAATAATGTAGTAGGTAATAATGTAGTAGGTAGAGATTAGTAAATATATTATCTCTAGTAATAATAATAGTAGGCAGGTGTAGCATAGGCGTCTAACGGCCAATATTAATAATGTATCTCTAAAGATGGATTTCAAGCAATCTAGATAGTTGCGTATCCGTCGGCCTATCCTATATCTAATTGCCATATTTATCCTGTCCACAGATATGTTATTGGCAAGCGATAACATAAAAATGGATCAAAATATCAATCTTGGACAGCAAGTTTTAGACTAGGATTGATTATTAAATATTGGCCGCAATTAAGCAGTATGCTCTAGGGTGGGTCGAGGAAAGTTTCGTCTCTCTAGAGCTTAACTAGTATCTAAACACATCTAACTTCGAGTTTAATTTCTAATATTTGCTATTTCCTATTGTCTGTTTGTCGCCTCTGTGGTTTAGTAGTCTGGTGTTGATTTGGCTTTATGAGGTCCCGCGTTCGATTCCCATGTGAGGTGATTCAAAACGATTTTTTAATTTTCTAATAAAATAACGTTGCCTGGGATTGGCGATGGATTTGCCTCCTAGTGTAGTGCCTCTTTGTGAGACTAAGTAGGTATCCAGCTGTCGTTCCTGTTGTCTGTGATGACGATTGTAAATCTACCTCTTCGGCGATATGGGCGCGAAGATACTATATAATATATACTTACTAATCAAAGTATTTTTAAAATTACAAGATTAAATCTAGTTTTTATTTAACCATCAAAACATTAGGTAAGTATTGTGCTTTGTCACCTAATGTTGTTGATAATATTTGTACGTTACCCCAGCAAGAATGTAGCACCTAGAGTGATATGAGTGGGACACATAACTAGTGCTCGATCTGCTGTAAATGTGCGCCGAATAAAAAAATTGTGCATGTTGTCGTTTTGAAAATAAATGAAAAAAAAAGATTCCTGCTGAGATAACGTTGCTCCAGCAAGAAAATTCTAAACTAATTATCGGAGAGCTTAAAATTGCGCATGAGCTGAAAGCTTATATTTGTTCAAATTTGTGCGCTAAGAATAAAATTTGTACGTCTTCAGGTTTTTAAGATATTGCGTTTCCTGCAGCGGTAACGTTTTGCAGAATCGCGTATCTCAAATGTATGTGCGCCTGTACAATAAACATGCACAAATAGCTCTTAATTTGTGCGTATTTGTGACAAAGTTAGATTTAAAAACTATTTATAGTTTTCAAGTAATCGCGTTTTTTCCAAAAATAAAAAAAAATATAGCGCCTAAATAAGAAAATATATAAGGTCACCGAAAACTGTATTCGGTCCTTCTTAGCGTGTATATTTACTATAAAAAAATCGACCAAAAATGAGTGCGTTTAGTCAAATAATCTTTTTTAGAGTTCTTTTTAGAAATTTCCCTTACATTTGCGAGTCTGTAGTAGTTGTCAATAAAATTGTTCCTTTTGTGTTACAATAAAATCATATATTCATTTAGATTGAGGTAAGTACTTTGCCTCCATATCTAGGACTTTTAATGGTAATATGTTATCTTCGACATTAGATATTATTTGATTTTTACTGTAGGTGTTTACCTACTCGGTGCTAACATTTTTAATTTTTATTTCTTTATATTATAACGCTGACATTATTATTGCTTAATTATTACCGGGCATTTTATATTAACTCTTACTTTATAAAATTATGTTCATTCTATGATTTTTCCCGCGTCATCAGAAGCAGATTTTAGTAAAACATTCAAACTTGTCATACTCTAAAAAAATGAGTTTTCCCAATTAATTCATCGAACAAGCAGGTACCAATAATAGTTAAAGTTACTATAAAAAAGCAATCAAATTAAAAACTTTTTATTGAGAGTTCGATTGAAGTATTGTGTTTATTTATGACGAGCTTCATAATTTAATAATGTTTTTCATCCTATTCGTAGAGTAGGAGGAAAACTGAACGTGCATTTAAAGTTAGCTCTATTTTTGTTTCATATTAGACAGGCAAATAAGCAGAACATTCCAACACGGTTCTTTCATGTGTAGAATTAAAAATGTGTTAAAATCACTCACGATTCCACTGGCAGTGTAATTGGCGTATTCACAGTCGGAAGTGCAACAGAGACCTTGCGATGGGTGGCAGCGGGCTGACGGTGCTACCGCACACCCTTCCTTGTGCAATGCACTGTTGAATGATGTGAGAGTTTAGTTAAATAGGAGTGAAAGGTAAGTTCCTGGCGGTAAGAAATACACTCGCCTAGAGATGGTACATAATAGTGTGTTACTCTCTAGATGCTGTAACTCTTTCGTAAGTTACATACCCTCCAAAAAGAAACAACAATGGCAAGCATTGACGTTCGTTAGGGTGCAAAAAGAATACAGCCAGTGATACCAATATGTGACTAAAACCGGGTAAAATAACTACCACTTGTGCTCGATTCTAATACGTGCTACTCGTCATAAAGTGGCAGGCCTGTAATCTAATGAGCCCGATATTAAAACTAGGATAAAAAAACAAAAAATATCACCCATCCTCGAAGACTATCGCGCCACCAGCTCGAGGAGTACAGCAGGGGTCGCGTTTGCTACAGCTCGATGGTAATCCACAGTCGCACGCCTCTCCCTCTTCAACTATACCTGATGTTGAAGGTATTCTAAACATATCATGTTCGTTGAGGCAAGCGCAGCCCCAATTTTCATCAGTCCTGCTTAATCTATGATATAATTTTGAAAGCGTATAAGCACTTTTTATAAAGCCTAGCTGTAACAATAGCAGTAGCAGTGGTAATAGCAATAGCACTAGCAATAGCAGTAGTAAAGGCTGTAGGTAGCAATAAAAATAGCAATAGCTGTAGCAATAGGAATCGCTGTAGTGATAGCCGTAGCAATAGCAGTACGAGTACCTAATAATTGAAATAGCAATAGCGTATCGAAGGCAGTAGTATTAGCATTAGCAATAACAGTAGAAATAGAAGTAGCCATAGCAATAATAGTAGAAATTGCAGTAGAAATAGCAGCAGCAGTAGTAACAACAATAGCGGTAGCAATGGCAGTATCAGACGTTGTAGCGATAGCAGTAACAATAGCAGAAGCAGTAGCAACAACAGTAGCAATAGCAGTAGAGATAGTAGCAGCAATAGCAGGTTTTCTTTATGTCTAAGCTTAGTGCCAATGCCTCCCTCTTGCTCTCAACTGCTTTCGTCCAAAGATGTGTTATGTAAAATAGAATGTCTCCAGCTGAACGTCCCTATGAAAACAAAATTGACGATCGCTGATAAACTTGTGCTTCAGACTAATTCCCAACTAATGTAGTAAAATAATAAATGTGAAAGTAAACATCTCTTTTACAATTTCAAGAATTTGGACTTAAAATCCAATTCAGCGATAAAATTTAAGTCACACTTTTATTAACAAGTACGTACTTATCTCTACCTACAGAAGTGAAAGTTTGATTTTACTAGATACTGATTTAGGTACGTTAGAAGGTAGGTACGATATATGAAGTAAAACACAGATGAAATCGCTGGAAACAGCTGATCTACGCTACTAATGGCTATTTGCCTATCACTGTAGGGCAAATGAGTGCAATGATATTTTGAAAACTTACCATTTCCACAAAACGGTTCATCTGACTCAGTAAGACAGTAACTCATACTACTCAATGTTGCTGCAATCAGGCGCTTACTGCAGAGAGAGAACTCGAACTGGTGGGGATTGTCAGGCCCTGATTGAGAGCCCATTAAGTAGCCGCGGCACGCAGGACTTGGGAAGTGGTCATCGTGGTGGGCACCGAAACTATGACCTACAAGGGGCAAATTGTAGTCTTGTTCTGAAATGTTTTCTATTAATCAGGCTAAGGCAATGTCAGATGTTGCTAAAGCGAGCGTCAATAATTTGCCTATTCATGAGTAACTGAAACTGGCAGTAACCCTCAAGCTCTGACGGAGTTCTTAAAGCATAATATGTACAAGTGGCTTATGGAAGGAAATTGTTGAAATTAACTCCCTTCTAAGTAGGTACTTCACATATTAATAGAGTACAATCTTGGCCTCCGTCGGAGTTAAGCAGAAGCTCAATCACGCAGCTCAAACTCTACTGAGTTCTCTTCTTCTCTCGAAGACTAAAAAAAAAGATAAAACGAAACTGTTTTTGTAGAATTTTACTAGGTGGTAGAGTTGCGCAGCGACTCAACTAGATTGGTACCACCGCCTTACCTATTCCTGCCGCCATAACGTCATGACATGTTCCGGTTTGGAGGGTAAAGTAGCCGGTAAACTTACTTTTGCTCGAGACCTACCATCCCGGCCTCAGATTGGCAACGCACCTTACCACCTTTACGCATACCACCTTTGGTGTCTCTAGGCGGCGTGAATTTCTTACCATCAGGAAATCCGGCTGCTTGTTTGCCTTCCAATATCATAAAAAGAAAGAAATACCTTTAAAGGTTACTGAGTCATATTGTTTTAAATCACTGCAGCAATAATAGTGCAAGATAAATTTCAGCAAAATCACACAATTTACAAATGCCAAGAATAATTTTATATGATAATATTGCAAACGAGCATGCAGACCACCTTATGGTAAGTGAAAACCGTGGACCATAGGTGTTTTAAGTGCGTCGTCGTCTACCGACTACCCTACCTTCGGACCAGAACAAGATTGTCATTATAGCAGCAGGATTAGATTAAAGGCACCTAACCCGACAAATTTCTGTACAGCACTCGACCACCAGTGGCCTTATTGGTGGTGATTCTGCTGTTCACAAACTAAACTTATTTTAAATGCATGCTATCTTTTTCAAATTAAACGAAAATAAAAGAGATGGAACATTTTAGACATGTCAGATTAGTCCGGACATGTCAATTTGTAATGTTTTTAATCGACTTTTCCGAGTGATAAACGTCAGTAGAAATATCGAGAACAGGCTAATCTGACAGCACTAAAAGTGTTTTGTCTCTTTCTATTATTTTCGTGGAAACAAGATAGCGATAACTTAAAATTAGTTTAGTGATTACGCAACAAAATTACCACCAATGTCCCATTAAACCTTTGCTCGCCTCTTATGGGCTGCATAATTGCATATATCTATCACCTCTATGGTGTAGCGGTTCAGGTGTTGGACTTGACTTCATGAGGTCCCGGGTCGGGAAACAAAAAGAAAAACGTGGTTTTTCAAAATTTCGAATAAAAAAAGGTTTCTCGGTATTGGATATGTGCCGGATTGGCGATAGGCTTGCCACCTATCACGTTATGGGACTTAGTATCTTTGGCTAATCGTGGGTGCCCTGGTTGTGCCTCTGCCTACCTCTTCGGGGATGTGGGCTTGAAGATACTTTTTTATGTTTGTACTTGTATTGTATTATCTGCCTCTAACGTATAAAAAATAATTTAGGAAATTATAGGCAGGTATTTCAAGAACATTCTTGTTTATGTTGTCAAACTGTTTTATTGTTTACCATTGCCATAAGCTTATTATATATTGACCTGATAAATCGTTTGATGGGAATAACCTTACTAATCAAAATACAATGTTGCTTATGAAGATATTATTTTTCATTCTCTTATATTTTATGTAATAGGGTGAACCCTTGATATAAGATATTATGCAATATCATTATCTGCTATAAAGTTTCATTGTTATTGATTGATAAATTCTAAAATCTTTGGAAACGTATGACTAGTTTAGAGGGTTCGAAAGAAAATACTTAGTATTGAAACGAACGGGAACTTGCCTCTTACGAATATTTAGATGGTTTTCCTGATATGTTACATCCTTTAAAAATACTCGTATCAATAATTGTTGTATTAGGGTTTAAGCTTCTTGCGTGAGAAAGTTAACCAGGTAGGAACCTAGTAACCTACCTACCTCCTAACCGGCATATTATAAGAGCCATTAAATTAAGGCAGCAGGATTGGGAAAGGCCTGTGGTTCCAATCCGGGGAAAACGTTGCAAAACTCTACAAATTAGAGCTAATCGCGGTGTAGAATAATCGAACCCTCGCCTGCACCTTTGTCATGGAGAAGATTTTTAAAATCATTTTCAGATTTTTTAAAATTTCATAGTAGGTACCTAACTGTATTAAGATACACATAGCAAAGTAAGAGAGGCCGTGCTTTATCTAAAACGTTTAAGTAGAAGCATAGGTGCCATCGTAGGTTTAAATCGTGGTTAAATGCTATATTCAGTTAAACCATTACTGCCACTAACAGGTGGTAGGTAGTTTTGCTGCGAATCGCACGATGTGGTACCACTGCCTTGCCTATAATTGCCGCCATAACGTTAGTGCTTGCCGATGACGTGTTCAGTTTCGGAGGGTAAGGTACCTGGTAAACTTGCTTTTACACAAGCCCTATCACAACGGCTTCAGGTTGGCAACGCACTATTACCAGCTTCGGTGTATGAAGACTGCGTGAATATCTTACCATTAGGAAATCCGACTACTTGTTTGCCTTCCAATATTCTATACATATAAAAAAATAACGTAGAAATACCCATTTCATGAGCAAGAGTTAAAGCTGCTACCCTCTCCGGGATTCGCTCTGTGAACGCGGCGGCAGCGTGGGCAAGAGCCAGGGTGTTGAAAGAACGGCCGTACGCTCTCCGGTCACAGAGACCTCCTGCTGCTCCTCCCATTCCACCACCAAGAGATGTGAAACTTTAAAAAACAACTTTGTAGCAATAAAAAAAATATAAAATATATTTTTTCAATTTTTTAATAAAAATAACGGTGCTCGGGATTGGGGATGTGTACTCGCTTGGCAATAGACTTGCCACCTATCACATTGTGGGACTTTGTGTCTTTGGCTAGTCGTTTGTGGCCTGGTTGTGTCTCTACCTACCGATTCGGGGATATGGGCGTGAAGATTCTTTTTTGTTTGTAGTTACTCGGTTCAAAGACGTGGCGGTGTCCTAAATTTTAGAGTAATATAGGTCCGTCCCATCAATCCTATTATTATTGAAGTAACAAAAAAAAATACTAGCGAATTCAGAACCTCCTATTGTATGGAGTCGAAAATATTGTTGGTGCTAATAAAATAGTTTAGTGGTGTGTGTTATGTGGAGCTGGATATATTTGGCTTCCGGTAAATCCAATTCATTCATAGCGATCTGTTTTTTCTGTTTTATCACGTTATAATTCATATACATTTTTTGGTAGAAAATTGCAAATTAAATAATTTTATTTAGATTTAATGAAAAAACTTTTAGTAAATCTAACGTTTTCAATTTCCTAATGAAAATAACGTTGCACGGGATTGGAAATGTGCCCGGTTGGCGATAGGCTTACCACCTATCACGTTATAGGACTTAGTGTCTTCAGCTAGGCGTGGCTGCCTGGCTTTGCCCCTGCTAATCTCTTACGAGCGTGAAGAGGCTATAAAAACAGGCTATCATCGAAACATGCGATATACTAATAAATGTAGACAGTGTTTTTCAGGTTATGCTTCAACCCTATTACCAGCGAAACTATGTCAACTTTTCTGACTTATTGGAGTCTAAGGCTATTTACTTATTACTACTGTCATACGAACCTCAACCCTAGAGTCCGGTTCTGAAAAGCATGTCCAGAAAATGCAATCCCCAGACAGACTTCAGAGAGTCGGCGGAGTCTCGCAAACCGCATCAGGTAGGTTCGGCCGTCTACAGTTGTATTCTTCACAATATTGCCGAAGACACGAAAATTCGTCTCATTGGATGTCAGAACTAGTATGTATTTCACGGAAAACCCTGAAAAAACTCAGGCCAAGTTTTAATTTGTCGGACTCCACTAATCATTACGGAAAAATCCGGGATAACACATACATAAACGATAGAGTTTACATAATTCCTAGTTCCTATTTTTCTGGGTGGTTTGAGAGCACCCTCTATCCAACGACAGCAACACCCTGACTCTAGCACGATGGCATCTGGGAGAACGATTCACAATCAGTCAGTCATTAGTGGTTAATATAAGATACAAATATTTTATCTAAGCTTTAGACACTACGAGACAAAAAGAAGACTGCACTTAGTTAATTTGTAGCTTAAAGATGAATAAATCACCAGCTTATGCAGTGCATATAGCACAAATATATTTGCCATTTATCACCACGACCGTGACTATAGGTGGAAAAGCTTAACTGAAAATACAAAGTTTATTAATTTTTGTAGCATTACAAGTTCTTATTAGATCACGTGGCCACTGTACGTCTACTAAGAGTAATATTATTATCAGGACAGTTTGGCTTTTACCATGTGACCTATTCCTGTCGCTATATTGGTAGTGCTTACTGTTGTCATATTCTGGATTGGAGGATTAAGTTATTGGCATAATTACAGTATGGCGGCAAGTTGTCAACACACTCTTTATATCTTTGATGTCATATATACATTACATCTTCACACCAAGTCCCTTACGGGGTAGGTAAAGGGTAAAGAGTGTCCAATGTCACGATCCTTGCATACGTGCCTAGCTTTCTCCACATACTCTTTTTTCATACAAACACGCCGGTTTTGGAGATTTTTGGCGCTACCCCTAGATAAAACTCGAGCGATTTCATTTCGTAGAATGTCGTCATTGGTCGACCCTGGTCCCTACAACCATCCACATATCTGTTCTGTCAATCTTTCGTCTGCCATTTTCCCATGTGACCGAACCAACGCAGCATGTTCCTTGTCAGTTTTACACCAACACTTTCTTCCAACTTCAGTCTTTCTCAGATCTCACTTTTGAGAAAACACGGACAGCACGCATTACGCCATAGATGACTGACAGATTTCTTAGATTGCTAAATATGTAACGTTTATTTCTTCAATAAGATACGCGAAATCAACTTTACCCACCGATATTGTCTGGTACACCGTCTTCATTAAAGTCAGCGTTCCTGAAGATGAGGTCAGCTTGGGCGACTGCGTGCATCATCCTCCTCACCACCTGGTTCAGGCTTGAGTTGGCATCCTGAGGAAGGTTCGAGCTGTAGGCTCTACCATGTTGGAGTATTTTTTTATTCTTTCATAATTAACTACATTGGACACATAGATCTAATCTATAAGCTCATAATATTACAATTCCCCATATAGGTACTAGCTTTCGAGAAGGCCATTACCTGCGGATTAAGTGAAAAAAGTAAATAAAAATTTAAATTTTTGCAATAACGAAAAAAAATTGTTAAGTAGAAAAAAATTAGCCTTTTCCTCGATTTTCTTTAGATTCCATCATTAGATCCGAGCTTGGTGGCAATGGGACCACCTGAGAAGTGCGTTATATTAAACACAAAAACATTTTTAAAATCGGGTCATAACGCCCTTTAAAAGAAAAATATTTTCAAAATCGGTACACAAATGTCGAAAAAATTTATACGTATACTTACATAAAAATATAAGAGTCGAATGTATGTATAAACTCCTTTTTGAAAATCGGTTAAAGATCCAGGAAAAATTCCATGCTTTTATAACCTTACACATGTATTACCTTTTCGAAGAATTCTTTGTCAGCCAGTAACAATAGATCACAAATTCTTGACTTGGCTACCCCTGGTTGTTTCTTCTTATCTTCAATGTGGAAGGGGAAGTATGCGAGTTGATCTGCGAATCCTGCGCTGAACTGAGAAAATCTACTTTAAAGCCTGCGATAATTACCTGCAATTTCGCAGTGTGAACATGACGGGATGTAAGATGGGGTATGTTTTCCATTATGCATAATGGCCACGCTTATAATGCGTCTTGTAGATCACCTATCGTCAGTGGCGTAGCGTGGACTAATATAATACGTGGGCAAAGTAGCATCGCCGAGGCCCCAAAAGTTCGTTTGTTCCCAAAAGCTACCCAAAAACTTAATCTTTTATCATTACACCATGGTCTTACCAAACATGATTTGATTTGATTTTATTGAATTTGATTTTTCAGGTTTTTATTTAATTTAAAAATAAACAAAGATTTTAAAATAAGGTAGTGCGAGGCCTTGGGCGGAGGCCCACTTCGCTCACGCCTAGCTAGGCCACTGCCTATCGTAGTCTCGGAATACAGATGCCTGTCACGAGATCTTGATATGGTCTAGCCTTAAATGGTTTGATCTATATAGTCTAGTATATTTATTATCATGTCATTCTTATACATAGTCATTGAAATCTGACATACCTGTATAATAAAAATTTTAATTTTAACATACAAATTACCGACACTTTTTATTTTATACTTTAATTTTAATTTCGATATTATTTCTCATTTATTTTAATTGTATAATTATTGACGAATATATTGCAAATTTCTTACTTTATTAAATTGTATTCCCTGTTTTAGGGAAAAACCATAACCTGGTCTAACTCATCTGTTATTATTTTTTAACTGTTACTGTATGTGCTTGTCAAAAATATTATAATGTATTTTAACTGTTGACGTATTTCAAGTGTAACGAATGTTGTTCCTACGAAATAAAGGCGACGAATTGAATTGAATATAGCCACTGACGAGTTCTAACTTTTGTAATATATATTTACCGTAAATATGCAGTTTAATAGAGTATGTAACGGTCTATTGTGATTTCTTGCGCCCAATTACAGAACCATTTACTTTATTCATACTTATTTTGAAAGGGAAAACCACTTGCAATGTTTTACGTAAGTGATATTGTTGGGAGATGCGTAAAATAGTACCTAGCACCGACGATGAAAAATATGAAATATTTACTTTTTTTTTATTTTACTCAATACCTTTTCTATTTACGGTCTGATCCCTTACCTAGCTAGCTAGCGTGTTCGTAAATTATTTGTATGAAAAATTTGGAGCCTCTACTAGGTAGTAACTAAGAAAACTAAATTTTCGGGTCAAAAATCCTGCAGCGGTCGATACGTAAATTACCGAACGTAATCTATAGCAACTCATGGTAAAGGCTCTGTTCTGCGACGTTCGTATGTGTGATTTTATTTTAAGCATACACTTGCGACGAAATGCGTCCAAGTAGGTATATAATCTACAAAATATTTTTCTCTCAATTTAATATTCTCTTAGTATTAAGGAAGTAAGCATACACTATGCTGTTAGGTGTCAAAATGAATTATATTAATTATAAAACAAACATTTGGTTTGTTTTATAATTAATATAAATTTGTTTTGTTAAGTGACAAGTCTAGGTGACTTGTCACTAGATAACTTTGTGGGTCACAAAAATTGGTAAAATTCGTATTTCCGCCCTAAATTTGGGGCTAAAAGCCCTAAGTTGGGAAGCCTGAGTGGAATGTTTCTTATATACAAACTTGAATCGGGGATTCCCCGTAAGCGTCATATTGGCGGGACGCATAGGTTAATATACCCAAATTTTTAAGCGCTTTTGACCGAAACTTACAGCGGGAATTCCCCAAACAGCAGTAGTAATAACAAAACACATGGCATCTGATAGGTACATTCTTAAACTGGGTTACAGCCCTTTTTTTACAAAAGCTTGGAATTTTTAATATTTTTTTAAGAAACTGAGTGGGTAACAAAAATAAATCTAAGATAAAATATATTTTTTAAACATGTATAGTAGTGGCGTAGTAAATAATAAATGTTGGGAGTTTGGGTTTCTCCTCTGACCGGGGGCCCCTTCCGACTGGGGGCCCGTGGCATTTGCCGACTTGCCACCCTGTAGTTACGCCGCTGTTTGGACGTCAAACTCATTCAAACTACATACTTAACGTGCGGCGCGAGCTGCAAGCAGCTCGTGAGTAGCACTTTGTGCACACAGTTCGGCCTGCGGCCTAAATAATAAAATAAAATATATATAATAAAACAATAAAACTGATTATTATAAAGTATTTTTTGTTTTTTTTATCTTGGACCTGGAGTCCCTAGCATTTGTGAAATTTTAAAAGTGGTTTGTGCCTCATATAAAATTAACAACCCATACTTTAAAAGGCGGTTAACCTTCATTTAAATTAAAATATAGGTACCACCTATAAAGAGCAAATTAGATACCTCTTATGCATCTCTGTTTCATTGTAAAGCTTGATTAATGACTCGTGTATCAGTGCTGTTTTACCTATATGTCTATATACCTTATGAATAATCTAAACATACAAGTCAAGAGAGTCTTATTGTACATATTGTTCCCTCGTGTGCAAAGCCCTTTATTTTTTTTTAAATTGTCAAAAATGACTCGAATTCTACTGAATTTGTATAACATTGCATCAAACCGTAAATGTATATTATATGCTACTTTAACATCAGTGATCGCTATAGTGGTGTTTCGTGCTAAGTGATTAGTTATTAAATACACATAGCCTAAGATTCCAACCATAGTAAAGTAGCGACCAGTGATATCTAAAGAGTCTATCCTATTTGACCGCTTCATTGGTCGAAAGGTTAGCGTACACGCGTATCGCCGCCGACTAACCACGAGACTCAGTTTCGATTCCTGACATGGACAGACATTTGGGTGATGAACATAAAATGTATGCATTTCTGTTTGTTGCAAGTCTAGATGTTTATTAAATTCACTTTTATGTGTAAATACAGTTCACTTACACCCATAACACAAGTGTAAGATTGCTTACTTTGGGATTAAATTCAATTTGAGTAAGTGATCCATATTTGTCCAGGGCCAGGAATTGCTGTATGTTACCATTAAGAAAGCAGTTTTCTTGTTCGCGTTCTTAAAACATAAAAATACGAAGAAGCTTTTCACTCGACCTAAAATTTGAAATGCTCACTAGTGTATGGTCGCGGCGTTCACGTAGAGGGGCCAGCATATTGTCGTTTTCAAATTCACCGAAAAACTTGTTAGGGTCGTCTGTTTCATAAGGATCAGCATGTAAGGTCCGATTGCCTATAAAAGTAGGGCTGAAATTAAGTCACACTTAATTGAATCTTTGGCCCAAGATATCATGAAAGTGCAACTGATGACTTTAAATCGTAGTAACTTATAGGTAAATATTTACTCCTTCCAAAAAAAGGAAGAGGTTTTCAATTCAGCGGGTATATCTTTTAGCTATCTATATCATATCTAAATAAAATAGTAAATAGGTATTTTAACGCCCGTATCCCCGTAGTGGGCAGAGATAAAATCAGGATCTGACTATTAGCCGAAGGTATGTACTTAGTTTTACAAATAAATATTATCTATCGCCAACTTGGCACTTATCCAGTCCCAGGTAAGTTGTTTTCATTCGAAAATTAATAAAACACATTTATCCGTCCTGGAAATAGAACCCTAGACCTTTTGCAGTCAACGCCAATACCGTAAACGAGACCACAAAGTGGACTATAAATAAAAATTCTTATCAATCACATAATTATAAGTTATAACGAACAATATCTATAATGGGAGCGTCATTCGGAATTTCATTTAAGCAAGTAAGGCAAGTGCTTAAAAATAAGGTGACAAATCTGTGAGTCAGTATCTTCATGCCCATATCCACGAAAAGGTTGGCAGAGGGCATCCACGACTAGCCGAAGACACTATGTCTCACATCGCGCTTGCCATCCTATCGCCAACCGGCCGCATATTCAATCCCGGACAACGTTAGTAAAAAATAGAATATACACATTTTTTTTTGTTGCCCGATCCGGGGGCTGCGCCCGGGACCTCAAGAAATCCTTCACCGTAAGGCCACTGAGGCGATTGCCAAAGTCAACACTGTAATTGCAATAATATAATTCTAATGGAATTGTAATGGACTGTCTTATCTATAAATTAAGCCTTTTAATCTAGTAATAACTTTACTCGCCTAAATGTAGAACTCCATAAAAATGATGATCGTCCCCAATGTATCCTTCAGCAGAACCCGCACTGGGGTCCTCCACTGGAAAGCCGTAAGCCATGGTGATATCCCCCATCTTGATCTCTTCTCCACTAGTCTCTTCGTTCAGACCAGGGTTCAATAGTAACATAGACTGGTTTGTTGATACTGGCAGTGTACCTATAAGATTCAATGTATTCTGTCAATATCTCATGAGGTAGGTGTACCCATTTATTATTTTTTATCATTATTTTTCTGGGTATAGGTGTCTTTTCTTTTTCAAAAAACAAGCAGGCAGTTTTTCTCATGGAGAGATTCGCCATTATACACCACAAAGGTTATTGGTGTGTCGCTACCAATGTACAGCACTTGACTATCTAGTAATGAACGCAGAACAATTTATAGTACTTTTTGAAAAAGCCATACAAAAACCTCGTTTAATATTTGGAAAATTAAAACTTTCACTGGCCGTTAAGTCTAAAAGTATGGACTTTCCGAAAAAAACTTTTTAGAACAAGTTTCTTCAAAGTTGTAGTTGATCTATCCTTATATCGCCTTTACCTTAGTAAAGCCAAGCCTATGAGGAGGTGGCATAAACTCCTAAGCAAAATCAACCAATAACATAGGGTCAACTTTGTAGTAGAGTCAGAGGAAAAACAACTTTTTAATTTAACCAATTCATCTGAATGGCTTTACAAAGTTCGCCGGCCCAGCTAGTCGGTAATCAATAACATGCATACTTAATATTATAAGAAAAAGTAAGTTTGTTTGATGGTCTTTCTTTTACATCGCAACGTAAGTAGCGTATATATTTTTGTGTATGGAATAGGCTGAACGCTGGAGAGTGACGTAGACTACATTTTATCATGGAACGGGGTAATCATCGGGGGTAATATATTTAAAAAGGCAGATTTAGCGGTGAGTAACAAATGAAATGAAAATTACCAATAACGGAATCTTGTGTTCCTTTTACATATGGCTGGAATTAATCTTCTTCTTATCCCGCTATAACGCGAGAGCGGCTAAATTGATTTGACTATATTTGGTTTTAAATTAACAGTTCAAGTCCAGGGAAGTTTTAAAAGATAAGAAAAAAGAAAACACCGCAAAAAAACTAGGAAAAACAACATTTTAAGATTTGCCATACAAATGGAACGGATGGAAAGAAGTTCGCCGGTAGATACAGTAAGTCCGTACAAATAAGTATTTAAAAATCAATGGCTATTTGTTAGTCTTGCTAAAATCGAGAACAGCTGGACCGATTTACCTAATTCTGGTTTTGAATTATTTGTGGAAGTCCAAGAAAAAGATTAAAAAAAGAAAAAAAAACTGAGGAAACTAGGAAATACGACACAAGTTTGCCGGGACAGCTAGTAAGAATTAAATATCATAATATAGACATTGCCAATTTGGGAGCGGGATGTGAAGCTACATGCGCAAGAAGTTAAGTGAATACTTTCAACTGGCAAGCAACAATTGTGAGCATTGACGTTTTAACGGTAGTAGTATATAGTGGTGTCAATCATGGTGAATCTTCGGAGGTCTCTATTACGTAGCAGCTGATACTAACTTATTTTCTGCGACTTTAAACAGAGTAAATGCGTTTCTTTCCCAAATTTAGCCTTTACAACCTGATGTCCATACGCGTTGCAAACTTTGAAAGCTTTTTTCGTTGATATCTGTAAATCTAAACCCTGGACTATTATTGGATATAACAAGTACGTAAACCAGATCATTTTTACAATTTTCTGAATTTTATCTTTAGACATGTTATTGCATGTTATGACGTTCTGCCTTTCATTCTTTAGTTTATAGGTATAGTCTGTGGTGGTCTCAGAACAATATGCTATAATTTTTTTTAAGTTAATTTGCACCTTTCTGCCATGCTGCCACGTCTTCTGTATTAATTAATTCTTATACAGTCATTAGTCACATGTCTTCCGTATTAATTATTCTAATACAGTCATTAGTCACTCTTTACAAAGTCACGTCAGGATCTTGAGTAAAGCGGTGGTCACTTTACATAAGCTCACATTGGGAGATTTGGCGGCAGCGAGGAAATTTACGATACACTAATTTCTTCATGATTATTTCATTAGTGCACTTTCACTGAACAAAATTAAACTAATTCCCACCATAATTATCTAATTTTACTCATAATTTACACTAAATTCAATAATTATTGTGAAAAAATTACGACCATCTTCATTCACGATGGCGCCAAAACTCCATAATATGCTATAATATTGTTCTGAGGTGGTGGTCTGTGGTTTATAGACCACCGAGTAGATACACTTTATCCATACTTCAATTTTTATCTTCAAGGTTCTTATCGGAGTTTTGGCGCCATCTATAGAAAAGATGGTCGAAGTTTTTTTTTCTTTTTCAATTAGTTAATTTTGGTGGCATTTTGTACAATTTTGTTCAGTTAAAGTGCACAAATGAAATAATCATGAAGAAATTAGCGTATCGTGTATTTCCTCGTTGCCGCCAAATCTCATTACATGAACTTGAGTAATGAGGTCACCGCTTTACCTAAGAGCCTGTAATAACTTGCTGACGACTTATGACTGATGACTAATTATAATTGATATAAAATTTGATGCAAGATTTCTACTTGACTAATAGCAAAATACTAACATATAGGCCAAAACCTAGAGAAAGAAAAGAAAAGGTGGTTTTTGGTGCCATCGTGAATGAAGATGGTGGTATTTTTTCACAATTATTGAATTTAGTGTAAAATATGAGTAAAATTGGTTAATTTAGG
>NJDC01009735.1:0-12073 GCA_002245475.1 Calephelis virginiensis
CTATCATTTCTGGGCACTATATCGCGACACACAACACTAACTATGTCCCTACACTATACAGCACTTTTTGTAATTATAGCCCGGCACCGACCAACAATTGGATCCCACGCCTGGGCCAACTTAAAACCGTCTTCCCTATTGAAATTATTTGGTGTATTTCGAATTTCAATAGCTTCACGTATTAGGCGAGGAATGTAGTGGGATTCTGTAGAAACTATTTGTGGATTATGTAGTTCTATCCAGTGGTTGGTGGACGAACCTAAATGATGTTCAGAAATAGTAGACTTCTGAGGGTCATTTTTCTTAATTGGGCTGAAATGCTCTTTAATACGTGTTGAAATAGTTTGCTTAGTTTGTCCTACGTACGAACTACTACAGCTGCAATTACCATTATAGACACCTGGGCACTGGTATGGTATGCTATCTTTAGGCGAGCGAAGATAGGCTGCGATTTTCTTTTGGGCCGAAAATACAGTTTTTATATTGTATTTACGTGCCAGGAGTCCGCCAATTTTATTCGTTATGCCAAATAGGTATGGCAAAAATGCTGTGCATCGCTCGACGGTGCTACGACTTCTAGGTTTGTACTGCTGTATTTTCCATCTCGGCACATGACCGTTCCGGCATAACACACCAGCAACATGTCTCAGCTCCTCTTCCAGGTGGTCTTGGTCACAAATATCGTAGGCCCACTTCGTCAATGCTGTGACTACTGACATCAAGTGTTTTAGGTGGTGATGTGATGTTCCGTGTAGGTATCTGTCAGTATGCGTTGACTTTCTATACACCGTGTGACTAAGAGTACCATCATTGCGAGCTATAATTGACACATCAAGAAATAATAACTTCTTATCATGCTCCAGTTCAAAAGTAAACTCCTGGTTCTTAGTACAGAGAGGATAATAATCTTACTTACTAGCTGTTTGGCCGCGACTTCGTGAGTGTAGAGCAGTTACGATTATCGTAAAACTTTCTTCCTGTATTTAAGTTTTTTCTAGGTTGATATTTGAAAAAAAATAGCCTTAATTTGAACGTGGATCTTTAGCTACATGCGTACCAAATTTTATCAATTTTTTTTAGCGGTGTAGCCGTGAAAGAGTAGCAGACAGACAGGCAACCTGGCAGACATATAGACAGACTTCCGGATTAATAACATTAGTATATCCATACTAATGTTATTAATCCGGAAGTCTGTACACTAACTGTACTTATGTACGAGTATAAATAGTTTTGTTATTGTATAAATATCCACCTGAATTCGGAAACCATAATCCGACCATGTTAAATCTTTTTTTGACACATTCATCCTCGTACTAAATTGTTTTAAGGCTTCGCCGCAATCATGTCACCCCATTTTCCCCGGACTTTGTTTATAAACGTGTTAAAATTAGAGATGAGAAACCCCGCTACGTTATATCGATAAAAAATACAAACAATTACAAAAATTATTAAATTTTAGTAATTGGTCAACGTGATTACGAATTTATACCTCTATGAGGTATAAATTCAAAATGTGCTCAACATGATTAAAAAATTTCGTTTTAATAGTAGGTGCGAAATCATCGATATAAAAATGTGTATCTATCAATGCGAAACAATATATAATACGAGCGTTCCAATACAGACAGTATAACGGTAATCACAGGACACATACCTACATGTATATGATTTCTTCACTCCAAGTCCCGTCATATAGCAAAGTATATAAAAACAAAGTATATGAATCTTACGCTTTTTTTGGTTTTGCCGGTTTGATACCAAATATACAGTTATGGATTCCAGAATACAAATTTTGTACTAAGTATATTTAAGCTCAAAAGAGAATATACATAAAATAAATAAATACGTGTATTACTTTATACATATTTGTAGTGCGGTACATTTAGACTTTAAATACAGCTTTACTGACTTTTGTACAACCATCTTATTTTAGATTCATTGAAAGAACTGAAAGAATTTGTGTGGCAGTTGATACTTAACAAAATTTTAAATTTGAATTATATGCCAATCTATGTGTTTAAAATAAGCTATCAATACTTATTCTGCTCTTAAATAATACGTATAAAAATCCATATCGTAAATTTTGATACCTATTAACGTATACATTTATTTATTTTTATAATTTTTCCATTAATTTTTATCATTATATTTTATGGCTACAAAATTGATTTTTCGAGTTTTTTAGTTGTATCGACATTTAGATATCGATATCGTCGGTAAACGATACAATAACATTACAAGCTTAGTTATGAAGTAAGCATGCATCTTGAATACAAATTACGTAATGGCTCCATGGTTCGCTACGTTGATCTTGCTTGGCATAAAATTGCTAATGCCATTCGCCCTAGTCAATTATGAAGGGGAATATTAGCTTGGATAAACAAACACCGTAACGTGCTGCTATTCTATACTGAATATCGTAATATTTTTATTATCTACGTGAAACTGCATTTATGAGTTTTTGAACTTAGCATATTTTTTTCATTTCTTATATTAAGTCTTCTATTCTGTGACATAAAAGGAACTCCTAAAGATTCTAACATTATTCTTACGTGTTCAGGCTTATTTGATATGTCGTTTTGTTTGATAGTACTACTCAAGTCTTACATACATACATATCTTCACGCCAAGTCCCTACGTGGTAGGTAGAGATTATCGAGTGCCAGAACTCACGATCCTGACAAACCTGTCTTACTTCCTTCACATTCATTACCCTTTTCATACAAACCCCCCGTTTCAAAGATTCTTGACACCACCCTCAGATAATATCCGATTGATCTGATCGTGAAATGTCAGCCCTGGTCTCCCCGTGTACCTACATCCATCCACATTCGCATTGTATATCTGCTTCTCAAGTCTTCTGCTGGGAATAGCTCCGACGAATACAAGCTTTTCAAAAAATACATTTTTTGCTACAAACTTTTTTGTCATATCGACGTTTACGTCAATAATATGTACTTGTAGATTAACGATCTAATAATATTTTGAATAAAGTACCTAAGTAATTTAAGGAAGTTTAAAGTAAAAAAAAAAATTAAATGGCCTTGCAGAGGGTTCTCCTGATGATAAGAGAGCAATACTTGTCTAGAGACACCATAAATGTTTTATGAGCACCGCATTCATGTGAATGGGATATTAGGCTTTATGCGCAAATCTACCGGCTATCTAACTTCTGGATTAGAAAATGGCATTAACAAAACTGTCATTATGGCCGGAGGAATAGGTAAGACGTTGGATCTCCAGTTAATTTGTTGCCTAGTCAGTTATAGAGAATATAGTCAGTTATAAGGGATATCTAACTTTAACTTTTCTTTTAAAGCTGCTGCTTCTTCTTTTAAAGCTTTTAAATTAGTTTCAGCTCCTTTGAGGAATATAGGTACCTACTACTGCATTCTGCCAAGAAATTCTGAGAGACGTTGATTTACTTATAAAAAACACAGTTGACTTAATTTGGTAGTACAGTTTAGCATTGATTGTAGCCCAGTTTCTATAATCAACGAACCATAATCTCTGAAGGTGTAACCATTCGTAGCTGGTAGCTTGTCTAAACGTGACGATAAAATATAAGTTACCAACGAGACTATTGCTAGTAGAGTACTGTGCAGCAACTGGTCTGGATAGGGCACAGTCTTACCTATTCCTGCCGCCATAATGCCACTATTATGTTCCGGTCTGGAGCTTGGAGGATAGGGAAGGCAGTAGACTTGTACAATAAGTCTTACATCCTGGCCACAGGACAGAGACGCACCTGTAACATCTATGGTGTCTATACACCACGGATATTTCTTATCATCAGGAGATAGGTGTGTTTGTTTAACTCTCACTTAAAAAAATAACAATACATGGTTTGGTGTCTGTATCCGAAGATTATTACAATCGAGAAATCCAATTGATTGTATGTATTCATAGCTACAATATGGCTACATTTTTTTTAAGAAAGAAAAAAATCACCTTAGTCAGGATTTGAACCTGCACACTTACATTTAATGAGAAAGGGCATACTCTGCTGGTTCGAACACGTAGAAAGAATGTCACATGAAAAATTGACAAAGCAGATATATAATGCGAATGTGGAAAGATGTAGGTTACTCCAGGAGACCTAGGTTGACATTCCACGATGAAATCGCTCGGGTGTTGTCTGAAGGTGGTGTCAAGAGTCTCCGAAACCTGCGTTTTTGTATGAAAAGGGTAATAAATTTGGAGGGAGACAGGCATATCTGTCGGAATTGTGAGGTTTGGCAGCTCTGCCTACGAGGTAAGGGAATTAGCGTGAACATATGCGTAATCTTTCGTTTATATATTTTTTTTATTTTCCATAAAAAGAAGTACATCTTGTCTTACTTTTAGTATCGGTTCTAATTACAAGTAACAAATCATTGTTATTCAATCCTCGCAACCAAAACTCCCTTTTTCTTTACAAAATTAAAAGCTTTCAAAGAATTTCAGTAACATTTCGTATTCTTCAGCCGTACATCTGTGGTTGTCTTGTTTGTATTTTTTTTCGTTATGTTTATTTTTTCCGTTTGTAATTTCAATGTAATCAAATACAGGAATAACTTTCATTTGATACAATGTTTGAAAAAGGATGGTAACATTTTGAAAAATTTGGCAGGTTTGTTTCTGCTATGACAAACAATTGCCAAAACAATTAAATCCCGTCTACCTGATAAGTGCTAGAAATTAAGTATAGTAGTACTATTTAAATTATGCGCTTCGGCTATATTCGTCAAGCTTCGGAGATCCGAATATATTTTAAAGATATTTAAATAAAGAGTTGTTCTTACATAATTAATCATATCGTTTAAATTTAGATTAGGTCGGCCAATAATTTAAAAATAAAAGTATAAAGTGCAAAAAGAGTAAAAAGTGTAAAGCCAAAGCGCATTAATTTAATAGTAGTACTGTATGTTTGTGTTATTAGGCGACATTTCATTGTGGCATCAAAAACCTTAATGTGAAGTGATAGCCAAGTTCAACATTAAGAATGTGTGTTTTTGTTGACCCTAATACAAAAATGACAAGTTCCGTTTAGAAAATATTAAAAGTTACGTACAAAAATACGTACGCCTCTGTGGTCTAGCGGTCCGGGTGTCGGACTTGACTCTATGAGGTCCCGGGTTCGAATCCCGGGTCAGCCAACAAAAAGAAAATTGGATTTTCCAATTTTCTAATAAAAAAATGTTGGTCGGGATTGGAAATGTGCCCGGTTGGCGATAGGCTTGCCAGCTATCACATAATGGAACTTAGTGTCTTCGGCTAGTCGTGGATGCCTTAGTTGTACCTCTGCCTAACTGTTCGGGGGTATGGGCGTGAAGATAGTTTTATTTATTTTTAAAAAAAATAAGTATGTATGTTTTTACATTAAACTTTCCAAGTGAAGTTTTGGTGCCATCAAGACAAAAGATGGTCGAAGTTTTTCATAGTTATTGAATTTCGAGTTTGTATTGAGTGCAATTATTCAATTTTGGTGGTATTTTGTACAATTTTGTTCAGTGAAAGTGCACAAATGAAATAACCATGAGTTAATTAGCGTATCGTGTATTTCCTCGTTGCCGCCAAATCTCAGTACATGAGCTTGTGTAAAAAGGCCACCGCTTTACCCAAAACCCTGACATGACTTATTGACGACTTATGACTAATTATAATTGTATCCGATTTTGTTAAATTGGCAAAATGTTAGCTCGAATGCCAAAACCAAAAGAAAGACAGAACTTTCCGAGCATATTAAAAGCCTACCATTAAGTAAATTTAAATAATGTAATAAATCTAATTAATGTGTAAAAGGTTTATAGACGATTTTAAAATATCTATCCTATAATAAAGCTTAGGATTAATTACTCCTCTTAATAAATTTATCAATAAAATATTGTATTGTTTAACATTTATAATCATACTTTAAAAAATATAATTAAACCCCTGGCGAAATTACACAAATTGAATCTAATCCCAAAGTAAGTAAATTATTTGATCGTGTCTTGGGTGCAAGTCAGCGATTGTAATACATAGAAAGACCTAAATAGATACCAGAATAAATTTAATATACACTTAGACCTAGAAATACAGACATCTAAATATTCATCACACAAATGCCTGCCCCGTGGGGCATCGAACCCGAGCCTCAACTGGACGGTGGAATAGACTTTTACTCTAGCCCCTCGCCTCGACCAACGACAGAGACAAGTCCATTGAGTTTCTTTTGTTGGATATTGTCCGTTCCGGATATTCTTAGTGAGAGGCTGCGTTCCGTCGGTGGTAGATTTTATTTTACAATTATAAGGACGTTCCACAACTATCCATTATTTATTCTATCATAAGTGTTTTCTATAAAAAAATAAGCTATTTTATATTCATCCATCACTTAATCATCCTATTAATATTATAAAAGTGAAAGTTTGTATGTTTCTTTGTTTGTTACTTCTTTATGCAATAACTGCTGAACCGATGTTCATGAAATTGGACACACACATAAAGGGTAACTTGGACTAACACTTAGGATAATATTTATCCCGAAATAATGTTGGACCACGTGGGACCACGCGGGCAACGCCGAGTGAAATTGCTAGTTCCATATAGGTAATTCCAACTTGACCCAACCCGTGTACGAAGTCAGGCATCAGCTTGTAATAAAAAAACATACAGTCAAATCAATAATTTCATCCTTTTTAAAGTAGGTAGATACTAATGGTAAGCAATAAAGAATAAAGTATCTTCACGCCCATATCCCCGAAGAGGTCGGCAGAGGCACAGCCAAGGCACCTACGACTAGCCGAAGACACTAACAACTGAACCGCTAGACCACAGAGGCAATACATTAATTATTGAGGCCAATACATTTCTTTTTTTCCATTTCACCATTATAAAAAAAAAAACTTAAAATTGCATATCGTGCAGCTTATTTCTTTTAGTTTAAGTGATAGACTTGAGGCAGTGAACCTTTGGCCTATTTCTTGTTCTCATTGCGAATTGTTTCTTTTATTTGTATCTGGACAATGAGATCTAGTCGTGATGATATTTTCCACTTGGATCCAAACTTCAAAATACTCGAGTTTAATATTTTACAGGGTAACATTTAAAGGACCGCCCAAATTTTGCGAGAGGATTGGCAATCGATAACATTCCATTTACGAAGTGATAAAAAAAAACAACCTTGCAATTTTGTAATGAAAGCAACTTTGTTTTTGCATACAAAATTGTAAAAACACATTCATATTTATCCAACCATGAAATCGAACTCGAGACCTTATGCAGTCAACTCTAACACCGAAGCACTAGACTACAAAGGAGACAAAGTTAAATATTATTATTGCTAAACAATTTTTTCAAGGACTGTAATAAATACATCTTAGTAGTTCTTTACATTTTGTTGAAAATATCCACGGCTTATGGAAAATTACTTTCTGGACGAAATTGCGTACAGAATTTGTCAAATATTGATTTAGTATATACACTTTTTAACCCACTATAAGTAGAAGTGGATTAAAAAGTTAAGCTACCGCTGATCCCCAAGCCACCCGCTAAGCGTGGGGATTATGGCAACCTCCCCCCCAAAATGATGTCCACCTTAAAAATCTTGGCCCCCAGTCTCCGGAAGATCCGCCGTAGCAGGCTCGGTAACGGCAGAGCAGGGGGTATGAAGAATGTCCGGACTGACTTAGGCTACCAACTAACAAACGTGGCCGTAGTAACGCACAACTGCCGCACGCTCCGGTCTTATGAAAAGATTCTGGCTTTGGAAGAGTGTTTGGAAAAGTTATGATGGGACGTTGTTTGATTATCTGTAGTCCGAAGACAGGGAGAGGACTCGATAATGCTAAAGTCCGGTAACTTGTACTACCACCCGGAAGATGACGCCCTGTCCCATGGCGGTGTCGGGTTTATCGTCCGGAAGTCGCTCATAAGCAACGTGGAGGCAATCGGGAGTGTGAAAAGGGTGGTGTACTTGATACTTAGAATTACGCTGAAGGGCCTACAAGTCTACGCTCCGACTTCAGCGCACTCGGAGAGAGAATGATGAGCTGAGCTCAGAGCATGCGGCTCAGGCGTTGCGGACAGACCTGCGCACCTTTTATACGTCTCGTATTAAAGAGGCTATCGAGCGTGCCAGAGGCTCCAAGGTGTTCGCTAGGGATTTGTCTGTTGGCCAGACCCAATTAATAAAACTGACGATCGAAGATGCACCGTAATTTCATCTAAGGCTGAGATTTCGAGGGAGGTTGAGAAGTTCTATGGACAGCTGTATAATTCAACACGACTCTTTGTTAGTTTGGCCCAAGATTTTAGAGCCAAACTCACTTAACATTACACCGAAGACATCCTGAATGTCAGCTTCTATAAGATTTGGATGGGCCTGATACAACTGAAAAACAATAAGGCGCCGGAAGATGATGGAATTACTGCTGAGCTACTGAGAGCGGGTGGAATGGAACTGTACTTAAGGTCCATCAGAAAATATTTAATTTCGTCATCTTCGAAGACAGTGTTCCAGCGTGGACACGTTTTGAGTCACGTTTATAAGTAGTTTTTGAGTGTCATCACGAACCAACTTTCACGCAGGTTGGAAGACTTCCAACCTAACAAGCCTGGTTCCATAAGGGCTTAAGCACCGTGCCCCACATTCAGACGTTACGCCAGATTATACAGAAAACCGAGGAGTATAATTAGCCTTTATGTTTAGTATTTGAGGACTACGAGAAAGCCTTCGATTTGGTCGAGACATGGGCGGTGATTCAGACAATACAGCGGTGCCGCATCGTCTATCGATACATCGAAGTGTTGAGGTTTTTCTACAAGAAAGCTATTACATCGGCACGATTACAGGATCAAAGGTCGAAACCGATCTAGTTGCAGAAAAGTCTCGGCATCAATATCAACGGCAAGTACATTACTCACCTTTGATTTGCAGATGATATTGTGGTCATGGTGGAATGGCTGGAAGACTTGAGTAAGATGCTTGGTGACCTCGATAAAATTTTCTTACTGGACCCACCTGATCCTTACTTGGACACGACGAAATCCATGTTCAACTCAACAAACAACATTAGAGTCAAACTGTTCAGTTAGGCAAATCCAACTTCAAGAAAGAGGTCGATTGTCGAATCCAACTCGGATGGCCAGCGTTCGGGAAGCTAAAGGGTATCTTCTTGTCCAAAATACCGCAGAGCATAAAGTCGAAAGTCTTCGACCAGTATGTGTTACCGGTGATGACATACGCGTTTGAGAACTGGCCGTTTAATTATGGGCCTCCTAAATAAGCTCAAAATCGCTTAGCGTGGGATGGTGAGAGCTATCTATGCTCGGTATTTCTCTGCGAGATATGACCTGTAATTCGGACGAGAGTAATCGACATAGTCTACAGAGTCAGTAAGCTAAAGTGCCAATGGGCAGGCCACATTGATCACAGAACCAACAACCCTTAGGGAAAAAAAGTTCTCGAGAGGCGGCCCCGCACCGGAGGACGTAGTGTTGGACGACTTCCTACGCGGTGGACTCCTGATCTGATCAAAGTCGTGGGGAGTCACTGGATACAAGCGACTGGTGACCGTGAATCATGGTGCTCTTTGAGGGAGACCTGTGTCCAGCAGTGGATGATGATGATGATGATGATGATGCTAATCTATGGTGCCTAAAGCCTAGTCACCCAAAAAATGCGTTTTGCCAAGCCAAGCCAAGTGCATATATTAGTCTTATAACAAAATACAAATAAAACTTATACGTGTAATTGTAGCCATTAACAAAGCGGTTCAAAAGAAGTCAATAAATAAAACGAGAAAAAGAGGGTCGACGGCAAGGGTTCTAAGTGGATATAACATCGCGTGGGGTCCACGACGTATATTGCCGCGAAGACCTCGTAACTCCAACTGATGGATTTGCGCTTTTCCGGCTTTTCAACAAATCGCAAATGGACTTCAGACCTGAGGACTTCTACGTATTATTCTTATACCTAAGTATTATCTTTATATGGTCCATACAAAAATGCTTTTTTTGTAAACAACTTTCTGACCTTTTTCTCTAGGTTTTAATGGTTAATCGCTTTTGTGGTCTAGGGGTACAAGTGTTGGACTTGACTGCATGAGGTCCTGAGTTCGATTCCCGGGTCGGGCAACAAAAAGAAGTTTTGGTTTTTCTAATAAAATAAAACGTTGGCCGGGATCGCATACGAGCCCAGTTGGCGATAGGCTTGCCACCTACCACATTGTGGGACTTAGTGTCTTCGGCTAGTCGTGGGTGCCCTGGTTGTGCCTCTGCCTTCCTCTTCGGGGATACGGGCGTGAAGATATTTTTTTCTCTCTAGGTTTTTGTGTGATAATTTAAGTCCTGGTGGTACCTGATAGTACATACTGATGGTACCCTATTATGGCAGCAAGAATAGTCAGTGGATCCCAACCCGGACGAGTTACAGCATTGCGATCTACCATCAGTGCTACATACATATATATCTTCACGCCAAACCCCATAAACAGTAGGCACAGAGTATCGAGTGCCAAACTTTTCAAACAAGTATAATTTAACATTAACATAACCAGTGATCTTCTTGGAAATGACTCATTCAACCTTTACTTATCTCATACGACCCTCCTGACAGGAAGGCAGATAGACTATTCTACATAGGAGATCCGGACCAATACGGGGAAGACTCGGACTAACACGGCGATTAATATAACGAAGTGAGTATCGAAAACTTGGAATTAGGGGAATAACAGAATGTCCTATTTTACACGTAGGACAAATTTATCCCCTTATTTATCATTAGAATAGCAAGCATCTGGTAAAAGTTGATGCTAGTATTATTAATTTTTAAAATTGAATTTTATACAATATTATAAAAAGAATCTGTATTTTCTGAGATTTTAGTCTTTTTTATAACACTGCCTTCCAGTAGAAGGCAGTAGAGAAGGCAAACAACAGACGGATTTCCTGATGGTAAGAAATTCACGCGTCCTAGATATACCAAAGGTTGTAATAGCGCGTTGTCAACCTGAGGCCGGGATGTCAGGCCAAGAGCAAAAATGAGTTAGTTACTTACCCCGGAGTCACTGTACTCCATTTATATGATCCTCCCTGTTGGTCCCAGTGCGCTAAGTTCATTAAACCTGCCTCTCTACCCACAATTTGTGGGACTCGAGCATAGGTTAAATTGTTCATAACCAACAAGACCCCTGATAGTGGAATGCTGTGCAGAATCTTTCCTGTCACCTCAATGAAAGTGTCTTAGCATTCCAGCTTCAGGTTGGCAACGCACCATTACCACCTTTGGTGTCCCTAGGCGGCGTAAATTTCTTACCATCAGGAAATCCGTCTGCTTGTCCCATTATCATAAAAAAATATTACATTATTTTGCCAGCCAGCGATAAGGCATGCATATAAAACTGTCACTTAATTTCATACGCCCGATAGGATAATAGCATCCCTAACATAACTATTAGTTAATGTTATTTTATCTTTCCAATCTCAAGTACAAACATTTGTTAGTCTTAGAATTAAAGAGGAAATGAACTTAGGGCAGTTCAAAGCATTGCCAAGACGGAAAATTAACTGCATACAAGAATGTTGGCTTGTTACTTGCGCGTTATATATCCGACGACTAGCTTAATAGGACTAGCTTGAAATAAGAAATAAACCCATGCATGTATCTGTATTATAATGTGTTTATTTTAAATTTTATTCTTTTTTTAAAAAATTGTTAAATTTCTTAAGAAACGCATTTTTAGGCATCAAACAGGACAAAAATTTAAACGTCTGTATAAAATTGGCATTTATACAAAATATATCCTTTTTTTTGCTTTTCAAATTTAAAATTAAATTTTACAGTTGAGTATCGCAAGATAAGCTTTGTTACGAATTTTCGTAATGAAATCCTGTTCTCGAAAATATGAACTAAATGTGAAAATAGTTTATCCTATCTCTGTCAATAAACCATGTATCGGCATAGACTATCTTTAAATCAAAAATTGAATTCGAACTAGATTACTCCACTTTTACACAATGTTTCTTAATTTGTGTAATTTTAACATCAAACTAGGAGTGAAATTAGTCTTGCTGTAATGTACGCTTGTTAATTAGACGGCTACAATTT
>NJDC01009735.1:12169-24135 GCA_002245475.1 Calephelis virginiensis
GCGTCACCATTTATAGACTTGTGCATCTTTGCACTCCCACATACCTCTTTCGCAACATCAACCATACTATCTTTCAAAACATTCCAACAGTCATCCACGTCTAAGTCCGGCACACACTATTCAGCCTGTCTTGGACTTGACTCTCATACATGCTTCCTACACTCGGGTCTTGCAACTTTTCACTCTTAATCCTTTCAAGCCCTCCAAATGGAATACGTACTCGCCAGTGCCTCCACTTCCTAAACCGGCTAATAACCAAGTAGTGGTCCGTGTTTAAAGTTGGGCCTCTGAAGGCTCTCGTGTCCATTAAACACTTCCGGAGGCGACTATCAACCAAAATCAAATCTATCATACTCATTTGATCATTCCTTCTCCATGTATACGTATACGTATTTAAAACTAAATAAATAAATAAACTTTAAAATGAAATACCCAAAACATACATATTTTCAGAGGAGCGTACCTTGCCGGGTAGGTAGAGAGTGTTAAGTGCCAAGAGTAACGATTTCTACAAACCTGTCTAGATTCCTCTATATTCATTATTCTATTCATACGAACACGCAAGTTTCTGGGGCCTTGAAATTTATTTTTTAATAATTTAAAAATTAAGTTAGCTTTTTAATTTTACTTTATTTATTAGGTGTAAATAAAACTCGCACACAAGGTTACACAAATATAAATATTAAATAATGCGACTTTCAAAAAGTAAGTAGACAAAAATTAAGTATTTTCTTGGGAATCAATCTGATCCAGACTTGGTGGCAATAGGACCGCCTCTGAGGTACGCACTTACAAACAAAAAAGAATCTATGAAATCGGTTCAGATATGACGAAGAAAATGACTAAAAAATTTCCTGCTCCTTTTTTCAAAGGCGGTTAAAATGTCATCACCGATTACGTTAAGACGTTAATGGAACAAAAAAATTTCGTATACAGAGCGTATTGCAAATGGTCCGTTATCCCGGCACACGGGCGGTCGCCACGCCACATTTACGCTGAAACACTCATTCCAATTTCCCCGCATAATTCTAACATTACCCTCACAAGATGTTCGTATTAATTCAAAATGTTAGTAAATGAAACTAATATAAGAAGTTCTAAAATATTTTTGTGAATATATATTCAATTGACGCTTTTTATGCTTCTACCCGAGATTTACTAAAGAGTGAGGTGGTGGAACATATCCAGAAGCATTATTGTAAAAGTTATTATCTTATCTGATATACTGCATTACTGATATAATCTTGCTATGTAAGGAATATAATTTTCTCAAGGTATTTCCAGGACATTGCTACTTAAAACATAATAAAGAAGAGTGAAGCACCTTTTAAATTAGTATAATGCTATTTTTGACTTCTTCTTCACTTTCGATTAGGGTTAGGATAATGATCATCATTATCTAACCTAATAGAACATTTAAAGTATCATGTCATTCGACTGAATATTTAAAAAACATTTTTTTAATTTCAAAGACGAATCGCTAATGGTCCGGTCTTTCGGGTACATGGGCGGTCACTGCGTCACATTTGCGTCACGTCCTAAATTTCCCGTATAATTTTGAGCTTAGCCTCACAAGATGTTCTGATCAAAGTGTAACCGAATAACAAACCACTTGAGAGAAAACTTAGAGCATAAACGCATAGAGTATGCAGTTTATAGGGTTCCGTAACCGAATGGTGATAAACGGAACCCTAATAGATTCGACATATCCGCCTGTCAATCAATCTGTATGTAAAAGCCACTTTATTTAAAAAGAGGAAATGTACTGTCATTTGAGTCAACTCCTGACAAGTGACGTATTATTTGTAGTTATATTTTGAGTTGTATTTTCAGATGGTTATGTTTGTTTCGGTTAAAAAGGAAGGATTTGTGTTTTGTTTATTACAAAGTCGATTTTGATGAAACGGTACTTAAAAACTAGAATCAGTATTAGTTTATAAACTACTGTACCTCGGCTGTGTAATAATAGTGTAATTGAGTTCCAGTTAGTTTTACACCTTTTTTGTTGTACGCTATAAAAACTGATTAACCATAATCTCTCTCTAAACATTCTTATTTGTTCAGCAGCGGAATTTTAGGACCTGGATATAATTCAGGCCTTAATCAAAATACCTAAAACTACTGTTCCACCAAAAACATTATCTCGAATTAAACAATTTTGTGGTGTTTCTTAAGGTAGGCTCATTCCTTACGAATTTGTTTGCTTATGCAATTCCCACGTATTTCCTTATGTAATTGTTTGCCTTCACATTTCTCTCACATTTTTTGACCTGTAATTTGAATTTTCGACTAGCATCTTCACGCCCATGTTCCCGAAGAGGTAGGTCGGGGCAAGGGCACCCACAACAAGTCGAAGATACTAAGTCCCATAATGTGATAGGTGGCCAGCCTATCCCCAACCAGGTACATATCCAATCCCTGGCAACGTTATTTTTATTGGAAATTGAAAATACAAATTTTCTATTTTTTTTGTTGCTCGACCTGGGTATCAAACTCGGACCTCTAGATGTCAAGTCCGACACCGGACCGCTAGACCACAGAGGCGACAATATTCGACAAGCAGTAAAAAATAAAAATAAACACAAAGACATGTTTTAGCCTATAATGGGCTTAAATATTTGAACTTTTGCGCGAGTGAAATTTTCATTACGAATTTTGTACGTACATGGGTTCTCTCTATACAAATAAATGCTCTAAGGAAAAGCTACTCGACTCGGTTTACTTGAACAACACCATGTTCGTGACAGCTTCTTAATTGAAATAATTGCTTTGGATAATTTAACAACCCTTTGTTCTACGTGATTCGAATAAAAATATAACCACGTATTCAAAGTGGCTGATTAATGGTTGGCTTCGGCTTGTTAATAGCATAATTCCAGCCTTACATCTTGTCAATTATTCGATATTGCCATTTATAGAATGAGCTCATGTTGCTCACAGCTCTAGTAAAGTATCTTTTTACTTAAAAGGTGTATTTTAACCTTTTATGAGGCACTTGTGACGAGTCTATGTCGTACTAAAAACTACTACCGGATCGGAACGTGGCCACACATTGCGAAGATCTTTGGCTTGTCTTTTTTCATGATTCTATACAAATTAAGTAGTAATACATCATGTTTTGTACATTAATAAGAGATTGGTATGAGGAGCAGTTAACTCCGATCACTTTTATCTGATAAATATTTAGCAACCATAAGGTAATAACCTTTAATTACCTTAATGGTACCTTTCGCTTTGTTACATTTTTTCAATTTATTTCATAAAAGGTCTTTCATATAATCGGGAAACGAGTCAAAGAAAAAACTCTGTGGATACGAGACAAATACACAGCAATATTGTTTTAATTCCTCGTATTCACACGATGTATCATAATCACGTTTTCTTTTAAATAAATAAACGTAAATTATTTTGAGTCAGTTTTCAAAGATGTACTGGAAAGTTACATTTAGATATTAATTTCTTTGAATTTTTCGTTCCGGGAAACTCTTGGTCCTTAGTTATAAATTGCTCCATTGTCCCTGTATTGTAAAACAAAATAGAGTATTTAATTTATTCGGCATGACTCCCTTATATAAGAATTCCAAATGACATAATGCTGTGAAAATAACTAAAATAAACAATCCTAGCAAATCGCTAAACATTAGTTAACTGTCTCACTTTTTTGATGGCAAATGCAATGTAACTTTGTATCTCTTGTGATTCCTAAAAACGTTGTGGAATCTACAAGACCTAGATTGTTCCCATTAATTCGTAAAAATGTTTTTTCTACCTGTCTCACATTAGGCATTGAAAATTCATTACGTTTAATTTTTTTCCAGTGTTCAACTTTAAAAAATGCATCGTTAGTTTCGTCTATTATATATAGTACGTATGATTATTCTTTTTTGTCTCTTACGTAATAAAGTAAATTATTGTTATATATAAACAGAAAAGGATCTAGAATGCAGCCCTAGGGCATACCCATTATAACACCAGCACATGTCGTTTTAATACAATTACTTTTAACTTTTTCTCAAAATTATCCCATTCAAATAAGAAATTAGAAAATCGAGTGCCTTGTTTCTAATTGAATTTTATTAGTTTCCTGATCAATATTTCATGGTACTGAAGCAATATTTTTTAAAAAATGTCCCAAAAAATCTAATTACTATAATTTAATTTTCAATGATTAAAATGCATTGACAAGTCAAACATCGACAAATAAAAATTCGAAATGAGTGTAAAAATACACTGAATAACCTATTGTTTCAGAAATGTTTCAACAGTATTAGGTTTGGTAGTGTCAAATGTAACGCTTGTGAAAAAATTTTCAAATTTCATACTTCTAATTCTCCTTAAATGTCTAAATCGTCAATTTATATCTATCTTTAAAAATTCTTTCTTTTCCGATTTCACTGTTAATAATATACCAAGTGGCTTTTATTTTACTGGTTGATTGTTTAGAAATATTTTTAGGTTCCTAAATTTATACAGTATTACAAGCCTTTTTCAAACTCTACGATTTATATTCACTGGTATTTTTTTAAGTTTAAGTGTCTGGTGATGTGCTGCTTGTATTAAAGTATGCAATAGTAGTAGTAAAGTAGAGAAGTAGTGAATTGTATAAGAGGTCGTGGTCCTCATGATAAGGAAACTTTGATGGTTTTCCGTTAAGATGGTCTTAAATCTTTCTAAATGATTTGCACAACAAACAAACTGTCTTTTCTTAGAGATTGTGGAATAATTCTTGTCAATGTTATTAATATTCCACAATCATCCGAATTTATCTCAGTAATAATTAAATTATCCATAGTTGGCATATTTGTAAGTACAGTATACTCAGTACAGTCAATAGCAGTCACACTTGTAGTCGTTATTCTAGTGCAATTATGTCAATTTAAATTTAATTATATTATTGGTATGTTAATCATTGACAATGTTGAATCTTAATATACCAGACAAATATTACCAATCACAATCGTTACGATTCTCACAAGTAATTAAAATATTAATTCACATGATAGAAATGAAATGAATACAAACACATTTGAGAATCCATATTGTGGTGAACAAATATTTATTAAAATTTATAGAAAATAAACATTTATACAGGGTTACTGGTAACTAACGCATAACCTTAAGAGAATCATACATCAAAAGCAACAACTTTTGTTCTACAACTTTTATAAAATTGCGAAATGATTTTCTATACGTTTTGTCAGAAGACGAACATTTTTTTTAAACCGCTTTAAAAGTTATGCGTTATTTACCAGTTACCCTGTATGTACTCTAACATTTTGATCACAGCACCTAAATATGTTTTTAATAAAAAAAATGTTCGTTTATTTAATAAGGTCCATAATTTATTACAAATAATTTTAAATGTAGAATTAATTTTAATGCTATTTGCTGTACACTTCGACCGTTTCCAACCATAGCCAGTCAGAAACGATTAAAAGATACACAATAAAAGAAACAATTTGGTTTCAACATTGATATGAAATATCAAAATATTTGGTTATATTCCGTAAATATTTTTTTTTATTTGTAAATTACAGGTTTTTAATTCTCAGATTGTTTATTTGTTTGAAGTTGCCTGAGGCTAGAAAATTAAGCCTTTTGTAGAAGTTGACCAGCTACTCTAAAAATCTGTTCGTAAATTGTGTCTGTTTCATTTTGATCTCGTTTTGTTTGTGTTTCGTTTCGATCACGTCAGCGTTCACACAAAAAAACTGCATCGAAATTGGTTGATTGGCTTAGGAGCTATGATGTCATAGACGCACACTTACACTGAACATTTGGAACAATTTGAACACCCTCCCCCCCTCTCCGTTATGTTAAATAAAAAGAATTCTATAACCTTATCTGACTTTCAATACGCCTTACAAAAGTACAAATTAGATACGGTTTAAATTATTTAAATGGAAAAGTACAGTCACCCCGAAAAGATAAAAATGTTGAACACGTTTTCGGAGCTTCTAGAATCCACATTAATAAATGTCTGTTACATCTCATTAGTTTGCGAAATGCGAGCGAATACAATTAAAATACTCGCAGATAATAATGACGACGGTAGATCATTACGAGACTTCACAATGATTTTATTTCGAATATGGCAATTCCTGAACGTTGCGTGTTCATAAAAGCGTTTTAATGATGACAATATTGACACAACAAAAATGAGATTGTCGGTACAGTTGATAAAAAAAAACTTTTTATTAAAAAACAATTTCATAACATTTTGTGTTATTTGCTGAGGTAAAAATTATAAAATCTGAAATATTATTTGTTATGGTTATTGCTGCTATTATTTATTGCCTGTACAATTATTGTTATATTTTTTTTAGTAAAAGTAAACTAATACCAGAGGACTCTGCTGGTAGTGAGAGACAATACATAAATTACAAAGAGAGAATAGGAGACAAGAATAAGTGAGGTGGTGATAATAATCCGAAGTAAATGCTACGTTGCACTCTAACATATGTATCGGGGTACAAACTTACATACAGGCCGAACATTAGACATTGGGCTGGTAGCTCCAGTGCTCACAACTTGCTATGCCAATTATACTAATGACTAAAATACCAAAACTAGGTTTATGACCTCTTAAAATACGTGGGCACATAAGAACACATCATTCACAAGAACGCCAAACACTACGTCACCCGTACTTATGACCACCGTAACAAAACTTTGCTTACGATTTCGCTTTCTAAATTTGCGTTGTAAATATGTTATTTCAATTTTTCAAGAAAAATATAAAAATGCTTTTTAATACCCTCGCAATACCTATTACTATTATTCATAGCTGGGATAGTTACCAACTTTATTCATATGGATGTACTACACAACTACTCCAATTGCTAACTGGAGACTTGCAAGCAATACGCTCCGAATCGGAACATTTAACTATCATGGCGGCAGGAATAGATAACGCGGTGGATCTCTACCAGGATCCCTATAACATCTTTGTCTGGATGTCCAGAATGGTAAAACAGAAATAGAGGGCACATATTTTCTCATACGTATTAAATGAATTGTTTTTAGTTAAATTCCAAATAAATCGATACTGTTAAAAGCGTTTGAAATGGTTGAAACCAATTACAGTTCACAGCTTGGCCCAATCTTATTATAAAGGACGAAACAAATTGAATTTAAACTAGCGAATTATACATGTGACACATTTCTAGTGAGGGACCCGAGAATCCCACATTGAATCAGTAAAATCACGCGTGAACAGGTCACACTGTAAGGTTCTAAGTGGAGAATGGCGAAGTGATTTATTCAGCCCCCTGCCAATTCTTAGTCGCATGATTAAATTCTTGGAGTTACAGCCGTCCTCAAATGTCGCAAACTTTGTATCGATTAGTATAATTTCATTTAGTGACATAAGGGGAACTGTTAGATGTACAGCCAGGATCAAAAGTCTGTACTGATTTTATAAGCGCATTTCAAAACAGAAGCCGAATGAATCGTATGATTTTTTGTTATAATCTGTGTATTTAAAAAGTATTCAATAGAATTAACACACGTTTTATCCGTAGCAAATTTATTACGAACTACGAGGTTCTTTTCACTAGGTAAGAGTTTCGCAGCGACTCGCCCGGATTGGTACCACCGCCTTACCTATTTCTGCCACCATAACTTTTAATGCTTGCTATTGACGTGTTCTGGTTCGGAGGGTAAGGTAGCCGGTAAACTTACTTTTGCTCGGATCCTAACACCCCGGCCTCAGGTTGGCAACGCACCATTACTACCTTTGTTGTCTCTAGGCGGCGTTAATTTCTTACCATCAGGAAATCCGTCTGCTTGTTTGCCTTCCGTGATCATAAAAAAGGGACATGGCTCTGATTATTAGAAATAAAACCGTTCGTGGCTCATAGACACCATGCATGATACAGGCTCGTCATTTAGTAATTTAAACTTTGATTAATTTATTGAATTATTAGCTTGTGTATGTCCCCCCGGCCTCAGGTTGGCAACGCACCATTACTACCTTTGTTGTCTCTAGGCGGCGTTAATTTCTTACCATCAGGAAATCCGTCTGCTTGTTTGCCTTCCGTTATCATAAAAAAGGGACATGGATCTTATTGTTAGAAATAAAACCGTTCGTGGCTTATAGACACCATGCATGATACAGGCTCGTCATTTAGTAATTTAAACTTTGATTAATTTATTGAATTATTAGCTTGTATATGTGTTGTGGTCCAACACAATATATAAATGTGACTACGCACCGCGTGAGGAATGGTTGTTATTGGTGGAAACCAGTCGTGACTCATAAGCTGGCCTGAACCCGTGAGTCACGACTGGTGATGGCACTCAAAACCAAAGAAAAACTTATATCTTTAAACCGCAAGCAACCGTTAGTATTTTTTAGTACAAGTCATTTAAACTTCTATACTTACTTTAACGCTATAGTTAGACGTAGAAGACAGAAATTTGAAATGAAAATGGTTCATAAACAAAAAAAGAAGTAATTCAAAGTATTATGTACTATGTCTATCTAATAAAATAAATAAATTAAATACACAAAACTCAAACAAAAATTTGGATGATTTCATTCACCTAAAAGTTCAGATGCAATCGTATAAGTATCAATAATTATTAAAATTTGTCGAGAAAATATAATTAAACGATATTCAAAATATCCAACTTATGTTTTTTACAAACCACTATGTTGAAACAAAATTTACATTTTATACTTCTTATACCTTTGTAAGGATAAAAAAATACTAAATAATTAACCCTACAAATTATTACATTTAACTTTGGAAACCCTGTATAACGTCATTTCCATATTATTTTATTTGTAATGATTTTAGTTTGCGACTGTACTTACATTAAGTTAAAGTGAGCCCATAATTAAAGTTTAATATGGCTGAAAATTTGATAACTATTCGAATTTTGATATAGACGTGAGGCCCTGCTATTACATTTCACACACGATGTGGTGTTATTATTAAGTAGCTTTAGAAACTTTGTTGAGGGTTGTTTTTGAGTATAGGTGTGTTTTACTGTTTCTGTATCATATTATATATTATGATAAAACAAAGCTATGTATTCATTATGATGCTATTTTTAGCTTAAATATATATTTATTTCATGTTGCCCCTGCCTTACGTAAATTGTCTCTTTTGCCCTTAGGTTGTCTAGTAGAGATCGTTCCGAAGCAATAAGACCGCCTTTGTGTATCTTTAGTTAAGTATTAAAAGTAAGAGTGTTAATTTTTTGTGAATGTTATTGCTAAAGTCTATGTATCCATCAGTTTACACATTCATGAAAGATATCGTGATTTATTTTTTTATTAGTTTATTTATTAGTTTCTACGCTAGTTTAAATGAAAAAAAAAAATGAAAATTTGAGGAGTTGTTTTGCAAAATTAAATGAGGTTACTTACCGATTAATTTACATTATACTTTTTTTTGCAATAATTTATAAGGATTTAAAATAAAATGTTACCGAATTAAAAAAATAAGAAATTTTGGGAAATAAACAGGTATTTAAGACAAATTAATTTGGGTGCAGTTTTTCGTGAAAAAGTAAAATTAAAAGTAAGTAATGTCTGGCGAGGAATTAAAACTTTATTTTTATTTGTATCTAGTATATTTTTTATTTACTTCTAACTTTAGATATTCCCATATACCGATGTTTTATTGCAATTGCAATACAGTAATTGCTAGCCAGATAAGTTTTTCTTATGTTGGTCCGGGTAGGGCCAAAAATAAAAAAGACTGCCTCTCTGTCTAGTAGTTCACAGGAGATGACCTTTGATCCATTTGCCCCAATTTATTTAAAGGAAAGATGTAAGTTTTGTAACAATAAGGTAAAATTCCTCAGGTCTAGTGATAATTATACTCTTCAAGTTCCCTCTCGAAACACTTCACACTATAGCCGTTCTTTTACCTCGCAAGCAGTGAGGCTTTGGTATTCTCTCTCCCGTAGATATTAGGAGGCTCCAAATGTTATTATTTTTAAAAGTACATTAAAGTGTCACTTTCTGCATTCGCTGTAATTTAGTTTAAATTTGGCATTTCTTGTTTGTTTTAAATACAAATACCTATAATTGAAACAAGCTTCTCCTTTTAGGAGGTTTTGTGACGTTTAATGTTCTCTCTCTTCAGTCGATTCCCTCACTGCTGAGGATCGAGACTCCTTTTGATCCTGTCTACCAGCTGCTTCCATCGGTTGCCTTCCGTCGCTTGGTGGAGCGCAGCGCTGATGGGCATCTCCAGCTGTTTGGAGATTCGGTCCGACCACCGATTGGGACTTCGTCCTCTAGGTCTTTTACCCTCCACCTTCCCTATCACTGTCAGACGCTCCAAATTTTTGCCATTCAATGCGTGCAACATGGCCGAAGTACTGCATTATGCGTTGCAGGCAGGTCGCAGACAGACGCTGTATCTTCTTCAGCTTCAGCTGTTTGAGTATCGAGAGGTTTGTGCGGTGGGCTGTCCATGGTATTCTCTGCATTCGGCGCCAGCACCACATTTCAAAGGCGTCGATTCTCTTTCTATCGGCCGCCTTGATTTCCCACGTCTCGACACCGTAGAGGGCAATAGGAAACACAAGCGTACGAACGAGATGTGCTTTGGTTCGATTTGTGATGTTTCTGTCTTTCCAGACTTTGTTAAGTTCTGACATAGCTGTTTTTGCCATGCCAATGCGTTTTCTTATTTCCGGCTCGCTGTTCCCATTGCACGTTATCGTCGACCCCAGGTACTGGAACTGATTCACGGTCTCATATTCCTGCAGATTGTTAGTACGCTGAATGGATTCGTCGATCACCATGAGTTTGATATTGGATTTGTTTATAGCTAGACCCATTTTTAAGCTGGTTGTCTCCAGGCGTTTAAGAAGATCCACCATTTCTGCCTCAGAAGACGCGAACAAAGTGGTGTCATCTGCGGACCGAAGGTTGGATATTTTAACCCCATTTATTTTAATGCCACCTTCCCAATCCTTTAGGGTTTTGCGCATGGTATATTCCCCGCATATGTTAAAGAGGATTGGAGAGATCACGCAGCCCTGGCGAACACCTTTGTGGAACTTGAAGCGGCTCGACGTATCATTCCCTATTGTAACCGGTTTCATACAGGTTGCGAATCAGCGTAACGAGGTGGATGGGTATGCCGGTTTCCGGCAGCACCTGCCATAGCTCTTCCCAGTTTACACAGTCGAACGCTGTTTGTTAGTCCACAAACCACATGAAGATCGGGATGTTGAACTTGTAGCACTTTTCTACGATGAGCCGGATGTTTAGGATTTGCTCTCTAGTTCCCTATCCTTTGACAAAACATGCTTGCTCTTGAGGAATTTGTCAATCGAGAAAGTGTCGCAATCTAGCGTTGATGATGTGGAGGAGAATCTTGCTCGCGTGTGATATTAGAGCTTTAGTTCTATAATTGTTGCAAGCACGCACTGAACCCTTTTTTATGGATAGGAAGGATTGAGGAATGTACCCAATCTTTAATCGTTTAACGTTAGACGCATTTTTATTTGTAAGAGAGCACTATTTTATAGCATCTCGCTAAATCTTGTTCCATACTTTAGGGTTGCCAGGTAGACTGACTTGGCAATAAGGCCGCCTTTTTGTAATTTCTCTGTATTTGGTGCACAATAAGGAGTTATTGCATTGTATTGCAAGAGGTGAGCATTGATTTAATGAGTCATTTAGTCTATAGCGAGTATAGAAATTTTAAAGCTTTAAAAAAAATATTTTTTTTTAATTTATGGAAATTAATTGTAATCTAAAATTAATATAATTTGAACGCAGTAATACTGAAAATAACCGACTTCGATTTCTATAAATAAATATAAATATAATAAATAAATATTTTCAGGACAAGTCACATAAATTGAATCTAACTCCAAAGAAAGCAAATTATATGCTTGTGTTATGGGTGTTAGTCAACAATTCTACTACATAGAAATACTTAATTAGATACCAGAATAAATTTAGTAAACACCCAGACCTAAGAGTTCAT
>NJDC01009736.1:0-18714 GCA_002245475.1 Calephelis virginiensis
CATTTTTGTTATTATAAAACACTAACTAGTTCAAGATCACAAAAACAATATTATCTACACGCGGTAGCTTATACTTTTGTCAACAGATACAGATTACCTACAAATTTTTAGATTCAGGGTTGACACAATCAAATGTTTTCGCCGAATTTAGGAAAATGATTTCCATCACCATTTACTTTGTATTAATAAATTATTGAAATTGCAGTAATCATTTAATTTAAGATAGAAAGTGAAAAAAAATCAAACCACTTGCTCGAATTGACAGCATCGCATATTCCTGACACCAATTCAGTGCTCGCAACTGTTATGTTCAAGTTTGTTACGTGAAGTATCCAATGACATTACTCACGTAATATACTAAACACTGTGAGTTTCAGATTGGCAACGCAATATAACTAACTATGTTTATAGAGACGACGTGTGTTTTTCACCATCAGCTTGTTTAGTTGAAATACACACATACATACATATATTCACATACACATACATTCCATCCAAACGCCAAATAACGGGAGTATCGAATGCCAAGTGTCACGATTCCTCCACATTCATTACTCCTTTCATACAAACACGCCGGTTTCGGAGTCTCTTCAAAGCACTCTTGGATAAAACACGAGCGATTGGATCGTGGAATGTAAACTTTATATTACCTTTAACAAAATGCCATAAATTAAGTACTTATAATTACGTTATTTATAGCATCAAAATCGCATCAATCTAAAAATGTCAAATACAGAAATAAACCAGACACTTAGCCATAAAAATATAACTGACAAGCTCCAAATTTGAGCCAGCTTAAAAGATCCCACCTGAGACCGGTTATTAGAATGTCTGGAATTTATTAATGTCTTTGTCATGAGGATCTAAAAGACGGTTCACTCACCTTGTGATTTTAGAAACCGGACAACTGGCAAATTTTTGTCTAGTTTGCTCTACCACAATATGTAATAGTCTATCACGCTTTCATACGAACTAAACTGTGACAGAAATTCAGAAAAAAATGTGGAAATCCACCTACTTCTTTGTCAACAACACAAAAAAGTTTGAGTGACACCAGCTGCTGCCTACATAAACATATAGATTACTAGCTGTTCCGGCGAGCTTTTGTTCACCCGTTCAGTTTGCATAGGATTGCTTTTTTTCTAGTTTCCTCGCAGCTTTTCCCATACAATATATAAAATTTAGGATTGTATTTATTGTTTAATACAACATAATTTAAAATTGTGTCCGAAAAATTAAAAAAAACCCTAATTGATAAGGGCGACATCAATTAGGGTTATAAAATATAGATAACAACCTATACTCAAACCTACGGAGAGTCTATTTCATTTCATTCATCATTTGGCCACGATTGTATATTGAACTTAGGAAACGGCGTTTGTTCCTTGACCACATAAAAAACGTGAAAGCGACCCTTAATAATATTGTAATGAGGCTGTATAATTAAACTATTTTAATTAAAAAAGTACGATATGTTCTAGTGCAGAGGTGGGCAAACCACGGCCCGCGGGCCGATGCCAGCCCGTGAAAAGTTTTAATCCGGCCCGCCGCGCGTTTTTTGTTTTAGAAAAAATATGAATCTCCTTAAAGAAATTAATGTTCGAAAAGTTAAAAGACTATTGAAATTTAAACAATTAAGATACTGAATCTATACTTCAAACATATATAATGCGTATTTCATATATTAAGACTTCATAAATCAATTTTATTTTAAGTGTAAAAATAAAAAAATGCCTTAAGTTATCTTTTTACAACGTTTTATAATCGTTATATTTACAGCTCTTTTATGGTGTTTTTAAATAATCAGCCTGCCTTAAAATTTATTTTAATTTACTGGCCCTGGTATTTTAAAAAAGTTTGCCTACCCCTATTCTAATGGCTGGTATAATTAGAAAATTGCTACTCTCCACAATACTTGGACCGTAATAGTATTACAGTAACTTGTCCTATGTCAGACGAAGGATTAAGGGTTAAGCATGTTTATTTAATTATAACAATGTTTCGCTTCTGAGTCATAGTTATATTAGACGATAGCCGGTGAATGTTTACATATTTTTTGGCCGATTTTGAAAAAAGGAGGAGGTTTTATGTTTGACTCCTGTCATTTTTTCATCCGTCATTTCTGAACTGATTTCAATTATTTTTTAATATTTGAAAGACCGTACGACCAGGGTCCTACTGAGAAATAATTCTGGGTCTGATGATTGAATCTCAGGAATTAAAGAGGAAATACTTAATTTTTGTGTACGTAGATAATTATTTATTAAAATCGAAGTTGATTTAATGCAGTTTTATACCAACTTACTTATAATAATACCAACACAATAAAATGTGTACAGATAGATCTATTAATCACTCCAGTAATCTAGCGGTTCGGCGTCGGACTTGACATCTTGAGGTCCCAGGATCGATCCCCTAGTAGTCAACAAAAAACTAGAAAATATTTATTTTAATTTTCTATTACAATATAACGTTGCCAGGGATTGGATATATGACCGGTTGGTGATAGGCTTGCCATCTATCACATTGAGGGACTTAGTGTCTTGGGCTAATCGTGGGTGCTTTGGTTGCCTACAGTTTCGGGGATTTGGGCGTGAAGATACTTTTTTATATGAAATTGTCTCCATAAAACAAGCTCTTTTTTCTCAGGTCAATGTAAACTTTTCTATAATAACTACTCAATGACATTACAGATCTACCATCTTTTTTTATCTAGAACTTTTTGATGGTTGAACTAATATTGGTTATTACTTTTTGTACAAAGCTCTTCGGCTAGTACCGTTTAAATTTGATGAATATCCAACAATTTGTTTTGGAGTTTTTTCTTTTTACGTCTACAAACTGAGATACAACTATGTACGTTTTATTTGTTACAACTATGTACGTTACAACTATCTATGATACAACTATGTATGTAAGTTTGGGAACCTCTGGTCTATACACATGAGGAAAACGTGATTAAAAAGGAGATTTGATTTTTCATCTAACTGCATCATATGAAAGGAAGTTCGCGACGTGTTTGAGCTGAGTGTATTTAGGGTGGAATTTCGAAATGTAGGCGACTGGCTTTGAATATACTAACTGGGAAGATAATTTGACCTTGTATTTTGAATACCTTGCTGAAGTCTCAGCGTAACTTGTAGTTTTTATTTTTTAACGGCCAGTATTAATTAACTATTTACAAATATCTTAATCTAATATCTTAATAAACTACTAAATATCTTAATAAATCTATATCTTTTTTCTTGACATAAATGCTTTGACAGTCGCGCAGTCTGCCGGACCCAATGTAAAACATTCCAAAATCAACGACTACTTTTAATAAAAGAATAATTAATAAAAAACATTTTTCAGTGGACCAAATTGTTAATCTAAACCATTCTCGAATCCCCTTGACACCACACAAAAATTTGATCAAAATCGCTCCAGTCGTCTAGAAGTAATTTTATTAGGTACGGAATTTTATTTCGGGAAAACTTCAAGCCTAGCGAATCCTTACAAATCTATAAAGATACCACATACATTTCGAATTTCTCCGTACCTACGGAATGTGAGTGGACTTGTATAGTCGAAAATTTCCGTAGATTCCGTAAACGAAGATTCCGTAAAGGAATTCCGCTTGTTTGTGGCAGTGAATGTGTGTTAAGTATTACTTAGAAGATTACCCACCACAACAGTTGCACTAGTTTCACAGAATTATCAAAATAAAGACTTATTCTACAACAGCTATCTTCATTGTTGTGTTCCTATTTTGAAACCAAGGTTGAAGCTGAGTCAACTAATGAATGTCGCACTCTTAAATTACCGTCTTATCATTATCTTTTGGTATCAACAGGGACAGATGATCCTTATGGTATAAGGCTGCGATAGCAAGAACACGGCACTTTTGATGGTAAGATAACCATGGACTAAAGATACCATAGACTGTGCCATAGATATTATAGATGTGCTGAGTACGTTGTGTTAGAACTAACGAGAACCCTGTCCTCCGAAACATAACAACGTCATTATTTATTGCGCGTTGTGAAAGGAGGCTACACAGAGAAAATTCTTACGAAAAGTTGTCACGACACTTTGCTTTGCGGATTGCGCAGGTTTGTTTTTTTTTAACGGCAGGAATAGTTAAGGCAGTGGTTTCCTATCCATCGTCGTATTAGCAAAGCTCATTTAACATGTTATTATGCTTACTTTTTACGAGCTGCCAAACACAGTTTTCTTTTCACATGGGACCAGATACTATGAGTTTACGGTGTGTCAAGTTTACTATACTCGCTAGCGTCTACGTAAATTCTCTAGGTATATATTAATACATGATGCCAAAACTTTAACCCCTTTTTACGAAAATTGCGCGGATGCAGGAGCATAAAATTTGGCACCCTTATGCTTTATGTGTAGGAGAAGTGCAGAACGCTAATTATAATGTTTATAAAGTGCATTAATTCAAAAAATAAGACATTACATATACTACCATACATTTGACACACACAAACAAATATATAGATGATAACAATAAAAGATTACAGATGGCGCACTAAAAAGTTTGGAAACAAAGTAGTTGGTCTTGAGAAATGAAGGTGGCGTCTTATCAACAAGATATTAAAATTTATTGTGCTCGAATTTCAACCAATGGGCGACCAGTAGTTTGTATGAAATCTTGAAGCGGCGCCTCTATTGGTAACTAAGATCACTAAATTTTTAAACAGAAAGTGTCATAGATTTCGACACGTGACTTACCGAACGTTATCTATTACAATTCACGATTAAAGCTCAGAGATACAATGAGTTTACGGCTTTTCGGATTTACTATACTTGCTAGCAGACGCTAGCAATACATACACAGACATGTAAACTATTTGTTTGAAAACCTTGAACAGGGCCCCTGTTAGTAACTAAAATTACTGAATTTTTAGACCAAAAGCGCTATAATACAATATAATAATATTATTCCCTAGCCATTCAAAAATATCAAAAATGCACAACGTTAATATTCAAGTTTTCACTTCTGCCGGCACTCCCGGAGTGCAACCCGTCTTTTTTTTCCTTATTCTATTCAAATTTATTAGTATCACATCACACATTATTACTAGTAGGAGATTGGTATGAGGAGCAATTAATGCTAAGCACTCTTATGTGATAGATATTCAGCAATGATATAGTAATCTTTTTTATACAATTTCACTTTTACACATTTTTTAAATTTATTTAATGGCAGGTCTTTCATATAATCGTGAAGTTTATTGGAAAAGTGTGTAGGTACCTTGGTCCATGAAAGAATGGCTAACTTTGTGGAGACGGGACACATGCACAGCAAGATTTGTATTGTCTTCTGAACATAGGTACCTATATTAAATTTTCAAAGTAATTTAATAAAAGTAACCTACCTATACCAATACATAGTAAAGGCTCTGAATACACAATAATACATAAAGATTACTGACGGAGTCATATTAATAACCATAGAACAAAATTACTGATAACTGAAAATACTATTACACCTTTAAATAACCATTGCTAGTAAATGCACTCTATTGTAACATAACAATTGAATTGCCATAAAATGCGATATTAATAGCTAATAGCGCTTATCTCCAACTATTGAAACTGTTATTTAAATAGAAATAACTTCATAAAATGCATCAAGTGCAACACAAACTTTTGTTGTCAAAACCTTTGCCACTTATTAAGGTCTGCATACAAAAACTGTTTGCGGAAAGGTTCGACTACCTGAGCCTATAACGTATTACTTCTACAGCAAAGACTTTATTGTTTAAGAGATAAGGTCGAGTTTTTTTAAATACTGCTCTGAGGTGTCACAGGCCCCTAAACGTAAGAGGCACGCCAATATGGCGATGACACACCGGTATTTATTTCAGAATCTGTTTAAGATGAGTCATATGCAAATATTTTGTCATATACCGGACGAAAAATTAAATCTTGCATATGAGAAAGAAATCTCGAAGCAATCAGATTGCAAAAATAAAACATTGGAAATGTCACAATTTCCGCTAGTCTTAGTGAAAACTGTGTTTAATTTATTATCTAAAACAACGCATTAAAATATACTTCTTTAAAATCATTAAACCTCGTTCACACGCTTGGCCAACCATTGCAAATTGAAACATTGTTTGGCTTTTGTAAGTTTGCATTTGGCGAACCGTTTCGGCCAACCTGTAGGATTGTTAAGTAACTTGCAATAGCCGCAATACCTAAAGTGGTGGTAAAATATACAATAAATAAATTTGTATAATCATTGCTAATTCGTTTACGTTACAAGCAAAAAATAGGGTTTTCGACTTTGTTACATCACAATCGATGACGTTTCAATTGCCAATTTGGTAGATTGGTTTCAAAACCATCCATACTAATATCATAAATACGAAAAACGGTCTAGGTATTTGATGCTCTTTCACGGCTAGACCGCTAAATGGATTTTGATGAAATTTGATATGCATATACTCAAGTTCCATCAAAGGATTTTTGTTTAAATATCATTCCCCTAAAGGCTATATTAGGAGATGAAAATTAGTACGAAAATCGTAACTATCCTGCGCCAACGATGTCAAGGGCAAACAGCTAATAGGTTCTATTATATAATATAAGGGCATAATATATGAATCGAAGTTTGCACAATTATTTTAGTATCTCTAGCAACTAAAACACAAAAAAACGACATCAAATTAATTACTACGCCGTGATTTAAATTTGATCACATAATCCGACTAATGATTTTTGAATAACACTTAAAAATTTATAAATTTTACATTAAATATTAAGTATAACTCACAAACCACTAGTCTAATCTTGATCAAATTTAAAAAAAATACCTCAGAATCATGAACAACCTTGTGAAAAAAGAACCATCGACGTCTGTTTTTGGTCGAATAATAGCGCAACAAACAAACGAAAAGCTTAGTCGAATTAATAACCTCCTTTTTGGAGTCAGGTAAAAACGGATATTATAGGAAATGCCAAACATGTAGAGCTAGCATTATTAGGTCCATTACTAACATAACTTTAAGAATGCAGGAGATTCTCTGTAGAAGGATTCCAAACCCATACAATACTTATACCGAATATTACCAATAAAAAGGGATTAAGCAGAAAAAAATACACAATGCCAGGTACCTGAGAGTTCTCTTCAAAAGTTGTATGGATAGTTACGTCATAAAAGATACAAGTGCGTTGACTTTAGTTTGATTATGTTTTACTGTACCGATTGAAATAAAACATACCTAATAACTTTTTTTAATTACTAAAATATAGGTAGGTTTAGGGTCTAATTTTAAAAACACACTTCATCATTACAACGTAGGTTTGTAACAAAATCACTTTCCGCTGTCCGTTCCTTTGTATGCTAGATCTTTTAAACTACGGAATGGATTTTAATGCGTTTTCTTTCAGTAGATAGATGCCTATAACATTGAAATAGTTGTTTCGATTTCTCCAGGATCTCATGACCATGGTTAATGCCACCATAACAGCAGGAAATGTAGCAATATAAAGTAAAATATCGTTAAACACGTTAGAATACTTATTAAATCCAAATATGTATAATGTCGCCTCTGTGGTCTAGCGGTTCAGTTGTTGGACTTGACTGCATGAGGTCCCTGGTTCGAATCCCGGGTCGACAACAAAATGAAAATTAGGTTTTTCCAATTTTCAAATTTGATAGGATATGAGCCCGGTTGGCGATAGGCTTCCCACCTATCACATTGTGGGACTTAGTAGGTATCTTCGGTTAGTCGTGAGTGCCGTGGTTGTGCCTCTGCCCACCTCTTTGGGATATGGGCGTGAAGATACTTTTTTTTGTATAATGATATACTAATTACACAAAGTCTTTGTGTAATTAGTAAATGTACATAAATAGATCCCAATAATTTGGGAACCTCATCCTCAACACTTAGTTAAAAAAGTAAAAAGGAAGACCTTATTAACAGTTCAAATATGTTGAAAAAGGTCCACCTGTTGATTTTACACCTGGCCCTTACACTAGGGTGGTGAAACGTGTCTTTGTTCAAACTATTCATAAAAAGGTAAAACTTTGAATTAAAAATATTGCTTTTCTCGACGCTAGCAACTTTTAAACTTCTTTGTTATTTCATGAAAAGTTATGGTTGAAATTTCCTGAACCCAGTAGGTACTTTACATAAATTACGTTTGTATAAAATCTAGGAAGGCAAAAAAGCAGACAGATATGAAATTCACATCCTCTAAACAAACAAAAAGTAATAGAGATACCTAATGAATGCATGCAAACATACCTATTACCTACCTGAAGTTGGTAGGTATGTTTACAATATATGTTACTCAAATCACAATACGGTAGTAGCGAGCACTGACGTTGTAGAACTTCATGTAAATTAAAAAAAATATCTTACAGGCATGTTTCTTAACGACCATCTAGGTATTAAATTTTAACATGAAAAAGAAGCTAATATTATGTAATATTAATCCTTCCTATTAATTAATAATATTATAAATGCGAAAGTTTATAAGTATGTATGTATGAATGTTTGTTACTCTTTCACGCTCGAATGGCTGAACGGATTTGTCTGAAATTTGGAAGACAGATAGATTGTGACCTGGATTAACATATAGGCTATTTTTAATCCCGATCGCACACCGGGATTCTGTGAAAACGCGGGCGAAGCCGCAGGTAGCAGCTAGTTATAATATAAATATGTATGTATTATAATTAATATTAGACCAAATCGTAGGTAAATACGCTCTACACAAATTGGCCGTCTCGTTGGTCAATCATCGATAAGGTTGAGGTTGTATTCCCGAGAGTGACAGGCTTTTCTATAGTGAACATTAACATACCTACTTATTCTTTGTTTTCAAGTTTGGATATAGAACTTTTCTTTAGTAGGTAGGTATGTGTGTATTTCTATTAATAAAACTCATATTCCCCATAATTTACTAACACTAAATTAGGAATTATTTTACATTAAATAACCTATATTTAATCATCTAACTGACTTTAGGTAGGTACTTAAATAATAAAAAAAAATTAAACTTGTATTGTGTAATTAAAAAACAGGTATGAAAATGTAAGAAATAAATTTTATAAACAATAATAAAATAAATAAGTATTTGTCAGCAAATATTACGGAAAATATTTTAATATGAATAGTATTAATCACAAAAATGTTTGAAATTATTAACTAAATATTTTATTATTATAATTAACTAAATATTTGCACACCACAAAGTGGTAGAATATGATGTATTCTTAAATATCTTTATAACAACTTTTTAACACACATATTCCGCAAATAAATAATTTTTATTTCATTTCAAATAAAAAATGCACGTTTCCTTCATTAAAATTTTAAAAGAATTAATAATATATTTTTTATGTTTAATAGTCATAAACTACAGTCATTATTATTTTTGTCTTTATGACCTACAATTATCAAAAAATACGAAATATGAAATATAAAAATAAACATTTAAAAATTTATATTACAAGTATTATATTTTAGAAAATAGTTTTAAAAATAAGAAAATGTACTTAACGGTTTTCGCTAAAGATTATTATAATACATATGACGTTAAACTAGTCAAGCAAGTCAAATGACTAGTACATATCCGGTTTCTTACCTTCAGGCTGATGGCTACGCTAGACTCCAATATCTTGTTGAAAGGCTTAATCCTATAAGTACTAATAAATCGAACCACAAAGCACTACACTGAACACAAAAACTGAAGTTATTTTAAATTACTAACTAAATAATATAAATTTCAATGCAAAACACTTTGGATGTCAAACTAAACTATTACTTTTATATTTTTAAGTTTGTTTTTATTCATAATTTCACTGTTTTTCGGGCGGTTAAAAAAACATAAAAATAAACATAGTAAAAGACGACCGTCCGTTGGCGACTGGCAAAGTAGTAAAGTACCTACGCTAACCTAGTCCACCTCGCGTTTCACGACCTGGGGTGGGAGGAGGGACACGAAACAGAAATACAAAACCATCTAATGTTAGATAGAGACAAAACACACGTCCACACTAGTACAAACTTTACCTCTATAAGGCTACTAACTAAAATTGTCTCATTATTATATAAGCCTTTATATCGATGAAGGAATATTTATTTTCTCAAGGTAATACCGGTTTTACGTGTACCGCGTGCCGATAAAGGTAATTCGAATTCCATCTGAGTGAAAAAGACAGAGGTTTTTACGAAGGCTTAATTCAGGCTTGTCAAAACTATGGCCCGCAGGAAAGCTACTTAGTTCTCATTTTATTTTCAGGTTGTTTGAAAAATAGGAACAAAAAGTTTTTAAATAACATTAATAAGACATATAAAATAGACGAAAAACGTCAATGGATATTAACACATTTTTTTATTTCATCGAGTTATATGTTACATATAACTCGATGGTTCATTTTAACATTTAAACGGCTTCACTTTTTGCAAATGGTTACGTTGTTAAAAATTTGTGTATTTTTCGGGCCATATAAAATACATAAAAATATAAAAATACATAATAAGTTTTTAATAGTCATAAATATGCTGTAAAAGCAAAACAGTTATTTTGTGAAAATAAAAAAAAAAACAAAATAATTACATCTACAATTAAAAATTGAAGTTCATTAAACACCGATGATGTAAAGTATACAAATATGCTTTTTAGGTGACTTTATAGAATCGCATAAAATCTTCGTTCATATTAGGCCACTTAGGTTAGGGTTAAGATTTGATTGAGTTTGCCGAGTTTGAAATTGCGTTTCGATTTTTCCGTACGAATTTATTCTAAATATATGTAACGGACCTAACTGTAGATTATCTCAGTTGGCCTTTAGTACCCCCAACTTTAGGGTCCAAAAAGCCTCCTGGTTGAGAAGGCCTGTCCTCGAACAGCATACGTATACACTTAAGGGTTACGATACGAAACGAAAACGTTAATTTTAATTTGAATACTGGATGCGTTAACGGTTGTCACAGGTCATTCGACTCAAACAAGATCCAACAAAGAAACAATATGTACAGCTTCCAGTTTGTTCAGGTTTTATACACTCAAGGTAACTAAATATGAATGATTGTGATCCTTAGATGAATATGTAATTGGTTTTTAAGTATTATTTTAATGATATTGAAAGGCAAACAAGCAGACGGATTTCCTGATTGTAAGAAATTCACGCCTCCTAGACACCAAAGGTGGTAATGGTGCGTTGCCAGCTTGAGGCCGGGATGTTGGGCCTTGAGCAAAGTATCTTATAAACTGGACCGAAACACGTCAACGGCAAGCACTGACGTTATGGCGACAGGAATAGGTAAGGTACCAATCCGAGCGAGTCGCTGCGAAAGCCTACCACCTAGTCACGGTGCTAGTGACGGTAAGCCTATGATCACCTTTTACTAGTTGCCAGGGCACAGGAAGGCAGATGGTCTATTGTGCAAAAGAGGTTTTCAAAATGCTTAAAAAGGAGGATGTTGTCAATGCGAATGTACATTTTTACAATAATAGTCAAATAACGACCAAGATTTTGATGTATTTTTTTTTGCAGGTAGGTCATGATCCCAAAGTCGTCCTGTATAGATTTTATCAAGATCCGACTAGTGGTTTGTGAGTTACAAATAAAACAATGATAAAACTAGATCTGTGCATGAATTATTTCTACTAATAACATTGATTACTAAATATTGTATATCTACAGAATAAAAAACACAAAGCGAGGGTTTATGAAATTTTTGTCGATTTGTCTGGTCACTTTTCAATGCAAAAACTACTGAAAGGATTTGTACTAATTTTGTATAGTTATAGCTTATAGTCTGAGTCTTTTGGGATATATTTTACTGCGGGTTTTTTTTGTTTCTATCACCACACACGAAAAGTCACTTCAACGCGTGTATAAAGTCGTGGGCAACAAAGTGGGCAACAGCTAGTTCTTAAAAATGCATCAATTTTCATGTTCTAGGTGTTTATATAATCGTAAAAAATTTGTATTTAAGCTCGCACAGGCTCTACCACAAAATTGTCCCTATGCCAGAGTTTTTACTCAGAGTTGAAGCCATCTGTTATTAGGGGTGGAATATTTTTTTAATTATGGTAAAGTATTGCAATGGTTAAACTTTGTAGGGCAAAGGTTTCTTCAAATTTCGGCCGATTTGAAGAAACCTTTGTTTTACAAAGTTTTTTCTGTAAGTCAATATAACTCGATTTATTCGCTAGTGAGAGTTTCAAGTTTTTTACCAAAGGCTATAATGTTTTCAGATGATGTTTCGTAATATCTCAAAAAGTAATTTTTAAAATACATTGCTAAGAAATAATTTTCCTTGGAAAATTTATATAATCATTTTTGAAGCCTTTTTTGTATTTCATAAATGTTTTTATCATAAATACTAAGAGTTATAATGAAAACAAATATTTTCATTTGTCAGCAAAAGATAAGAAAATCTTAATATTAATCTTAGCTTGTCATGTTTGTCGCGTGGTATCTAGCAAGTTTTTAAAGTTACTGCTCCACGTTTTTGTGCCAACAAAGGATTGAAGACAAACTATAGGTTTAAAAAACTTTAAATTATATACATACACTAGCCGACCCGGCGAACTTCGTATCGCTTGACATTACCAGCCACTAACAGTTTGGGAAAATATAGGAGAAAAATCCCCAACTTCGAAACATTGTTCATCGGTGCTCCTGTGTGAGTACTGCTGTGATTTATTGTACAAAAATTTCCTCCCAGAGTCAACTGTCATTTATTATTTAATTCTGACGATCTGAGACCAATTAACCTCCGATGATAAAAGAAGACATAATTTTATAATTACATTAGTGTATATGGATAAATAATGAATTATTTTAATACTATTAATTTATAAATTATTAATTTTATTATAATAAATGATTCTAAAACTAGCTGTGCTCGCGAGTTTAACAAAAAAATATTTAGTTAATACATTTTTTTTCTTTAATATTATTTTTTTCTAAAACAGCTTAAGTTACTCCTTTTTATATCAGCTACCTACCAGTAAATTCCCACCAACATCGGAATACCCATTTAAGTGATTAGTCCGAACAAACAGACATACAAAAATTGTGAAAATGTTATTTTGGTATATGTTCTGTATACATTTACATGCATGTTGCAAGAAACTATTACAAACAGACTCATAGATTTATCAACTTATTGTTTCTTATTCATTTATGTAATTTTTACTAATAGTGTAAACGAAAGTGTAGTGTATTTCAACATGAAGAAATACGAAATTACGAAGTCTACGCGAATAGTGTCAATAATTGAGTTAATAGCGGTTACGAACCGTCGAAAACAGAGAACGTGCTTGCTAGTTTGTTTGCCTTTCTTATTGGTGGCGATAGAAAAGCATCACTTTTACCAATTAGCTAGCTGGAGCACGGTCGGTCGGCGACAAGCGGGCCTTTGTTTCCCCAAACAAGTGAAAACCTAGTCACTGACACACTTACAAACAAAGGAATTACTTTAACGAATTTTCTTTTGTCTATCTTATTAGTGAACGGTGGTAATAAGTGCCACCTCGGTGGTCGAAGGGTTATCGAACGCCTCTTTTCATTCATTTAGCTCACGTTCGATTTTCTATGAAAATAGGCATTTGTGTAATGGAATTATATAATATTTCAATTATTATCTACGTCGAAAAACGGGGGACATTGTCCGCTTGACTCTAATGTATTTTATGTATATTAATTGGTTTTTCTGTCATGTCTGAGCCCATTTAAAAACTTTTAAAATTGGAAAGAGTGTAGAAGGGATCTGATGATGGAAAAGGAAGGAAATACAATTTTTTTCTTAAATGACATTGTATCAACGCGGCAACCCAACGTCGGTTTTTTACAGTTTTAAAGCGCTTAAATTATAATTGTTTAATTGATTTCCATTAGTTTTAAACTAATGGAAGAATAGTAGGGAACATAGTGGCAATTATAAAAATCACTTAATGGGTTAGAACTCATTTTTATTATTAACGAATTAAGGTAAGGAATTAAGGTGAATTTTAGATAAGTACTTTAATAATTGACGGGACACAACGGGACGGGACGGGGAACAAGTATAATTTTAATCCCCGAAATAAAAAGACGTTCTAGTGGTTCAGATGTTAAACTTGACTGCATGAAGTACCGGGTTCGATTCCCGGGTCAGGCAACAAAAAAATAAAGTTTGATGTTTTTAATTTCCTAATTAAAAGAATAACGCTGCCCGCGATTGGATATGTGCCCGGTTGGCGATGGGCTTGCCACCTATCACATTGTGGGACTTAGGGTCTTTGGCTAGTCGTGGGTGCCCTGGATACTGGGTGCCTGCTACTTCTTCGGGGATTACTAGGTGGTAGAGTTTCGCAGCGACTCGCCCGGATTTGTACCACCGCCTTACCTATCCTGCTGCCATCAGGAAATCCGCCTGCTTTTTTGCCTTTCAATATCAAAAAAATATGGGCTTGAAGATACTTTACTTTGTTACAAATTTGACATTTCCGTGTCTGTGTTATTAAAATTTCTAAACGACTTTATCGAATTCTGTGCAAATTTTTTGAAAACTCAACTAAGAAAATTGTGGATATTTTTTGTTGGGGGTTAATTAAAAAAATCATAATCATGATTATTATAAAAATGTCTGTGATATTTTTGATTATAATCAAATGATTTGACGGTTACAAGTTACTTTTTTTCTGACCATTAAATTAATTGCATAAGGTCGATTAACAGATTGGTAATAGTTAAGTAATACTTAGGTAACAACAGAAATAATGCCTTTGTCTATAATAGGTCAATGTAATAAAAAGTTACTGTCTACCCATTAAACCATAACACGTCAGCAGCTTGTACTGTTTTTTATGACATTTGAAGGCAAAGAAGCAGACGGATTTCCTAAGGGCAAGAAATTCATACTGTCTACAGACACCACCGGTGGTATTGGTGCGTTGCCAATTAGAGGCCGGGACGTTAGTCCTCGATTAAAAGTAAGTTTACCGGCTACCTTATGAACGCAAAATAAATACTTTAGGAGCGTCTACGGCAAGCGCTAATATTTTGGCGGCAGGAATAGGTAATGCGATGGTAACGATGCGGACGAGTTGCTGTCAAACTTTATCACCTAATTAGATGTCACGGTGTTAGTGTCGTAGACCTATACTCGCCTTTTACGAGCTGCCTGGCAGAAAGGCAGATAGTCTATTCTGCAAAGGTTCCCGAGCTAACACGAGGGAAATTATGTTTTACAGGAATTAGCTATGGCAGCAATCCAGGTGATAGCAAATATTTATTACATTAATATTTACTCTAGTCTTAGTCACGGTGTTAGCGGCAATTAAACCGAAGCTGCCATCCTATGAGCTGCTTGGTAGGAGTGCAGTTGCCTAGATTATTTAAAGGAGTTCAGGACCAACACATTTGATTTGGACTTTGGAATAATTAAAGTCATTTGCTAGTACTTGCTTATCACATAACTTCTTTATTTAAAATTCATTCATTTACTCTCTACTTAATATATAAATATAACTATAATAAATCAATATTCCTGGACAAGTTACACATATTGAATCTAACCCCAAAGTAAGCACATTGTGTGCTTGTGTTATGAATATATTTAACAAACACCCAGACCCGGAAACGTAGACGTCTAAATGTTCATCACACAAATGTCTGCCCTCGCCGGGAATCGAAACCGAGCCTCGCGATCCGTCGATGCAATTAGGTGAGTGCGCTAGCTACTCGAACAAAAAGGCGGATAATATGCACCTATTTGAAAAAAACCCATAATAACATTGTTATGTTATAATGGGTTTAAATAATAAAAAAATAACAAGGTAAAATTTTAGGTAAAAAATAACAAAAAAATGTAATAATTACTTATAAGATGTTATAGAAACGAAAACTCCAGTAATTATATTAGCTATAATAATTACCCATAATCTTACTGCCCAAATATCTCAAAGTCTCACCATTTTGGTGTTAAGTAATATCGTTATCGCATTTAACTATACATTCCGCACTTCGCAGGAATTGGAGACCTACTAAGTTGAAATAAAAATTACAGGTAAGAGTTATACATACACATTAATTTTGACTAAATATGTTAATTCAAATATTTTATTGTTTTTTAATACATAAGTATCTTTATGCCTATATCCCGGAAAAGGTAGACAGAGGCACAACCAGGGCGATTGGGTTTCTGGAGAAAATTCAGGTCTTTTGTGATCTTATGTTTCATATCTAAATGATTACTTAAAATGATACGTATTAAGTCATGAAATTCAGAAACATCGGCGGCTAACTCTGTCAAAGTTAAATGAGGATTTTCAGTAACTGTTTCCTTCACTTTTGCGATGTTAACTTCAGTTTAGACGTTGAAGGCCTGCCAGGGCGAGGCAACACATCTCGATCGCTTTTAAACGCTTTATTCCACTCATAAGCTCGAGTTTTTATAAAGCCAATTCACCGTTAACATTCTGTAAAATTTTGATTGACTTTGTACCCAAAATTCCATTGACGATGCAAATTTTAAGGCAAACTCTTTGTTCAGTGTTTTTGTCCAGAAATTCGAAGTATACACTATTCACGCAATATACAATGTGTAATAACTAAAAACATCACTGTATGTATTTAATATAAATGACAGATGCAACTCAAACTCCGCGTCAGAATAGAACACAGTTGTGCCAATCTAACACCAAAAAAAAACAAATATTTGAATTGTCGCCTCTGTGGTCTAGCGGTCCGGGGGTTGGACTTGACTGCATGAGGTCCTGGGTTCGAATCCCAGGTCGGCCAACATAAAGAAAATTGGATTTTTCCAAAGAAAATTGTTTTTTCCAATTTTCTAATTACACCCGACCAATATGGTCGGGATTGGAAATGTGCCCGGTTGGCGATAGGCTTGCCACCTATCACAATGTGGGACTTAGTGTCTTCGGCTAGTCGTGGGTGCCTTTGTTGTACCTCTGCCTACCTCTTCGGGGATATGGGCGTGAAGATACTTTGGAACCATAAACAAATAATCCAATCCCGATATTGTTTACTGAATGCATACATAGAGATAAGAGATATAGGTATAAGAAAAAACAATAATTTATATTTTGCTGCAAATTTAGTGTACTTTTTCATAAACAATATTTTGTACGCCACTAGGCCAGGAGAAGTCATTCTTTTGTAATTTAATCTTCAAGACCTATGACTGTACCTACTTCTACAAATAAATAAATTGAAATTGAATATTGAAATGAAATAAGCTCGCTGTACTTTGGTTTTATCTCGATCCCCAGTTCTGACATAATGTTTTTTCACAATTTTCTAAAGCAAGTAGAATGTATGCCTGGCTGACGATAAGTTTGCCACCTATAGTACTTAGTGTGTTCAGATATTCGTGAGTGCCCTAGTTGTCCCTCTGCCTTCATCTTCAGGGACACAGGGGTAATGACATTTTTTTAAATGTCAAATTTTAATATCCGATATGTCAACTAAAGAATTCATTCTAACTTTGTAATAACGTTTTAATAAAAGGTGGAATCCATTGAACTATCGACGAAGCTATACACCACGTACGATAAATCGAATGACGAATTCAAAAGCACGCCGTAACCTACTGAGCTGATGGACAAGCCATACATATTCGTCGTGCGTCTCCATATAGGGTCATTACTATTCAACGGGGAAACAGGCCACTTGACAATTTCCAAAGACATCATTTGCGGCACGTTATCCGGTAAGCATCAGTTTCGCATGCGGATTCGCCTGCTTGATTCTTCTTTTTTTAACCAAAAAAGAAGACAAGGTCAAAATCTGACTGTAGGTATGTTTTTGTATGTTTGTTACGCGATAACTCGCAAAACAATGAACCGAATTTGATGATTTTTTTAGGAGGATAAGTCATGGTTCTGAGGTGGTTCCATTTTGTTTTATCATATTCCGACTATTAGTTTTGAGTCTCAAAAAGTATCTTTACGCCCACATCCCCAAAGAGGTACAACCAGGGTACCCACGACTAGCCGAAGATACTAAGTCCCACAATGTGATAGGTGGCAAGCCTATCGTCATCTGGGCACATATCCTATCCCGAGCAACATTTTTTTTATTAGAAAATTGGAAAAACCCAATTATCTTTTGTTGCCCGACCCGGGATTCGAACCCGGGACCTCATGCAGTCAAGTCCAACAACTGAACCGCTAGACCACAGAGGCGATTTTCATTCATTTTTTTTAAATATTTTTTTATGATATTGGAAGGCAAATAAGCAACGTATTTCCTGATGGCAAGAAATCTACGCCGCCTAGAGACACCATAGTTGGTACGATTGACAACGCACCATGCGTTGCCAACCTGAGGCCGTGATGTAAAGCTTAGATCAAAAGTCGGGCTGAGCACTCTGCTCGGCTCACAAAGTTCGGTGAAGTTGTAAAAAATCGTAAGATTAGCAACAAATTAGTCATTCAAAAAAAAAACTTAGAGCAAAAATAAGTTTACCGGCTACCTTATCCTACGAACCGGAACACAAAAAAATTTTGTTAGTGAACGAAACACATACATTTATATTTTCATGCCAAGTCCCTTTCGGGGTATGCAGAGAGTATCAAGTGCCAAAACTCATGATCCTGCAGACCAGTCTGGAGAAAGGTCAATTGCATGGATATTTCACGATTTTAAATAAATATTCCTGGACAAGTTACACAAATTGAATCTAACCCCAAAGTAAGCAAATTATATGCTTGTGTTATGGGTGTTAGTCA